>JAEQML010047120.1:0-58048 GCA_016904865.1 Pissodes strobi
GTAGATTGACTTTGACATTTTATGTAGTTCTATATGTTATTCTAATATTTTACCAATTTTTTACAATATTTTTTTAAAATGTTATAATTGCCAAAATTGAGTTAAACTAGTTTTGATTCCCTGGCGAAGGTCACGATATACTGACCGAAAGCTTGGACGCAAAACAAATCAACTTTTAATAAACCTTATTGGCTGAAGACCCGTAAATTATTTTTACATACTAGGGAATAACGTTGAGAAAAATACAATATATTTTTTTAAACACAATTTTAAATATTTCAAACGTTTTTTACATGGTGAACAATTTTTATCCTGAAGTTATTTAAATACGTAGCTCTTAAATCAATCTTGATCCAGGCCTAATTCTTGTAAAAAAATAAAAGGCATTCCATTCAATTTAGAGGAAAAAGGAAGTCAATTTCTGTATTTAAATATGTGTCTCATATGAACGATTCTAAATAATCCGTATTTTATTAATTAAATAGTAAACTACACTGAGCTTTTTCATAAGGATACACTAGCACTAAAAATGGACATTTTAATGCTTTATTATTTTGATTGTTCCAGGAAACTCTCTTCCTGGAAGTCCTTAATCGCTAGCTTCAATATATAAACGTCTCTTCCTAAGTCAGGAATGGCAACTATACCATCTCCTTGCAATCCATGAATAATCATAAATAACGGCCAGATGTCCATCGCTCAGACCTTTGTAATATATTTGCCTCCTTTGTCGATCAATATTATCTAACGTGTCAAATGTTAAAATATAAAAATCAATTGACTCATCCTAGGTAAATCGGCCATCTAAACAAAGAGACTTTTTGTATTCGGTATCTAAATCCAGAAAATCGGACACTCATTTCCATGATCTCAAAGCTCTCAATGTCCTGCCAAAATTTAATTTTCTTGTGGATTTATTCAACCATGGATGGCGATATCAAATCGCTCCATATATCAAATCACTCAGACCTTCGTAATAGATTCACCTGCTTTTGTCAATCAGTATCCTCTAAACTTCTAAAATGACCAGGAACCAAATTCCCCGAAGCAATGGGAATACACCCGGACATATTCCAGGTGGAAATTAACGCCAAAGGAAGATGTGCGCAGTTCAACCTCGACAGAAATTATAGGAGGAAAGAGATTTTCATCTTCTCAGTGGGTCAAGCAGCCATCAAAGTGCTGAGCTCAACAACAATCAGCTCCAGAATGGTATGTGAATGCCTATCTAGGCTAAATGAACTAGGCAAGAATAACGAATTATCACTTCGTGGATACTAGGACACGCTGGGATAGAAGACAGACCAATTGGAAGAAGTAGGAGCACAAACTCCGCTTTTAGGACCGGAGTCAGTCTATGGCAACGCCTTCCAGGGTTAAGGCAATAAAGATGTTTCTAGGGCCCCCTAATCCAGGAAAATCAAAACACCTTATAATACTCAATAAGAACAACTCCGCATCTTCACCGGCTTTTCGACTGGCCACTGCCGGTTGAGAAGACACTTGAAGAGAATAAAAAACGAGGACAGTCGGCGGTTCTGTGAGGAGGGGACAAAACCCCGGAACTCCTTCTCACGGAGTGCGAGGCGGTCACGAACAATCGAATGGTCTGCTTTGTTTACTGAGTCATCCAGACTTGTTTTATCAAAGCATGGAAGCTGGATGAGGTATTCTGATTGAGAATCACATCAACGGAAGCACCATGGAAGGAGGACACAGGTCGCAGTGTATTAAGACCCTCTAGATCATTAATTCGCTCAACTTCTAAAACATTAAAATAAATAAAATTAATAGGAACATCTGAGTATCTACTAGGAGCATCAGCACAATTTGCCATTTAAGCCTAAAGAAATCCTGCATTCGTTATATAAATCCAGAGACTCAGAAACCATTTTATATTATCTAAAAGATCAGTTTCCTCTTTACATTTTCTTGTAGATCTATTGAACTATGAATGGCAATATCATCTATTTGCGTTCTAGAAATATTCGGGAATAACAAATGAATATCAAATCATTCAGACCTTCGTAATTTTTTTTTTCAATGAATAATATATAATAGAAAATTTCCTTTTTCACTACGACCATTCACACAGTTGGCTCGCTGAACTTCATGAACGCTATTTTCAGTATATAGATCCAGAAACTCAAACACTCATTTCAATGATCTCAAACCTTTTCGTTCCATTCCAGAAAAATCAACAGTAACAAATGAGTATCAAATCATTTAGAACATCCTTATTTATTGGCCTCTTTTTATCCATCAAAAAGAATCAATCATTAAAATATAAAAATCAATAAGAAACATCCTAAGTAAATTTCCTTTCCCACTACGATCATTTACACAATTTACCATTTAAACTTACAAAACTCCTACCCCAGTGAGGTATAACAATTTAGATTTTAGTATTCAAGTACTGTTAGACTCGTCAAACCACCCCATCATAGACGAGGAGACAATTATAAATACATGGGTGCAGTACATAGAAAATCTTTTTAGCGACGAAAGACCACCTCTGCAGGAAAACAACAACGCAACAGAGGGATCGGTCATACTCCATGAAGAGGTACTGCGGGCCATCTGCAAAAGCTTCAGGACGGGACGAAATACCCACGGAAAACTGAAACTTATAGAGGATGAGAATATAGGCAAAATCACAAGCCTGTTTAATGCGATATATAATACCGGCATAATCCCAGAGGACTGGCTCCTCAAATCAACTGTTATTACAATTCCTAAAGCATCCCGCCCAAATAGATGCAGTGACTACAGACTGCTTAGCTTGATGAGCCACCTGCTAAAAACTTTCCACCGAATCGTCCATGCCAGAATATGTAAAAAATGCGAATTCGACCTTGATGGTGCTCAAATGGGGTTCAGGGACACCTTTGGAACCCGCGAAGCCCTGTTCGGAAGAAAAGCCCTTCTCCAGAAGTGCCGTGACCAGCGCAAGGATGTATTTGCCTGTCTCATAGACTATGAAAAGAGCTTTGACAGGGTGCGCAATTCTAAATTATTAAATATACTGCGAAACATCCAATTGGATGATAAGGACATTCGTATAATCGAAAATCTATACTGGGGACAAACAGCTGAAGCACGAGTCGGTATGCTGACTACACTTGGTATGAAAAGCCAAAGAGGTGTATAACAGGGCTGTATTCTCTCACCCCTCTTGTTTAAACTTTACTCCGATAAAATGTTTAAAGAAGCCTTGGAAGAGGCGGAGTACGGAATTAAAATAAACGGCGTTCTACTAAATACCATTAGATATGCAGATGGCACTGTTATCTTGAGCGATAACATTGATGGCTTGCAGCAACTATTAAACAAAATCAGTGCAGTTGGCCAAGAGTTTGGACTTAACATAAATGTTAAAAAACCAAGTGTATGATATTTAGCCGAAATAGCTACGAGAACGAGCAGCTCAACCATGACGGGAGGGTAATAGAGCGTGTCAGCAAGTTTAAATATCTGGGAAGTATATTAACGGACACCTTGGACCCCGAAGTTGCGATAAGATGTCGAACCGAAATGGCAAAACAACTTTCCAACGAATCAGAACACTAACCTAAACCTTAAATTGCGCCAGCGTATGGTGAAGTATTTTATTTGGTCAGTTCTTATGTATGGGGTAGAAAGCTGGACCTTAAAGGTTTGCTCAATAAATCAGCTAGAAGCATTTGAAATAATGTGGATTCATCGTAGAATGCTACAGGTTCCGTGGACTGATCTGCTGTCCAATGATGAAGTGTTGAGACGAGCCAGGGTGGAGAGACAAATAATGGTCACAGTGAAATGTCGCAAAATTGCTTACCTTGGCTACATCTTACGCGGAGAAAAGAATCATCTTCTCCAGTTGATCATGAAAGGAAAAATAGAAGGCAAGCGGGGTGTTGGAAGAAGGCAAATCTCTTGGCTGAGAAACATCGGGGAGTGGACAGGCATCCGGAACGCTGTTGACCTGTTCAGGGTTGCAGACGATAGGGACGCACCCTCTGCAGTAATCGCTAACGTTCGGGCAACCCCGCATGGCACATAAAGAAGAAGAATTCAAGTACTCTTGATAAAAGTCTCATCAAGCCGAAACATATGTTGAGTAAAATATCTTATTAAATTATTTTGAAACATCTAAAAGCAGTGTACTAATTATCCCTAGTATTATTATTAACGAAAGAATGTTAAATCACTCAGACCTTCGTAATATATCGGACTTATATTGTCAGTCACAATTTTCCATTTATATTAAAAAAAACTGCAGGATTCAAAACCATATCCAGAAGCTCAGATACTCATTTCCATGTCCTCGAAACTTTAAATTTCGTATTTAGTTTTTCTTGTAGGTCCATTCAACCATGCATAGCTAAACCATCTCGTTACATTCCAGAAATAATCGGAAATTACGTACGGATGTCAAATCGCTCAGACTTTCGTAATATATTGGCCTCCTTTTAGCAATCAATACTCTCTAACTTTTCAAATATTAAAATACTAACAAGCACTAAAACCATCTTCCGTAAATTTTCTTACGTACACAATTTGCCGTCTAATCGTAAAGAACTTTTGTATTCGGTTTATAAGTCCATAAACTTAGACACCAAATTTCTTTTTGGGAGCCTTCATTTCAATCAGGCTATATACTTTTTCCTCATGATAAATAATACCACTTTAGTTTCTTGGTTGACATCTTATCGTTTGTTTCTTGAATCTATCGAGCGCTTAGGACTTCGCATGGGAAACCAATATCCTTAGCCAACTAAAGATCCTTATAGAATCCAATATCCTTATGGAACAATCATTAAAAGGTCGTCTTTTTCACGTGAAAATAAATAATTATCCCTCAAATATATTACTTCTCCAAATCGGCGTCCCTTAAGGATCAGTCCTTAGTGACTAGGGTTTAATTCATTCGATCCACATACTTTTTTTTCTCACCCATCATAGCGAATGCTCCAAAATTCGTCATTCACCTACCTCTGTAAAAAGAGAAAATGACCGAAACCAAGTTGCTCGCATATGGACAATCAAATCCTTCTAGTCAAAAAAATATTAAATGGCCACGAATCCCTCTGCCTTAAGCATAACAAACTCTTCTTTGGTCTTCCACCTGAGGCACCAACAGCTCGGAATATATCAGCATCAGCTATATTCAAATCTTATATACAGAAATAGAATGACATTATTTGAATCTCACTTCCTTCTCACAAACAGACTCAGATCAAAAATTGTTCCATTAGTTATACTGTAACCAGCTTTATTCGCTAACCGCTCATTGAGCTGTCCATATGCCTGACTCACTCAGCCGTTTGTAGTTTTGTTAAAGGGTGGGTTAAAGTTTATGGCAGTTAGAGCGGGCGCCACTAAATTTTCAGAATTTCTGTCTGTCTGAAAATCAGATAATAAACTTTACAAAAAATACCCTGTAAAAGAGCCTTAAAAAAATTAGACTTAGACGGAATTATAGCCTAAATACAGTTTACAAAATAAACACCAGGAATACAAACAACCAGCTTATTAAAAATATATACTGCTTGGGTAGAACAATCTACTTTCTTAAAATTTAGAAGATTTTCTGAATAATGATGGTTAATAGTATGCTAAAACATTTATGGAATGTCACTGAAGCTGACCTATTTATGCAACTGGTCATAATTAATGTTCAAATTACAATTATTACATTAATTGCTATGGTAATTAAGTTTCATCTTGACACTCTAACAATAGTCAAGTATCAATTATTATTATACGATTTAGGACTGGTACTCACTGCGATTAAACTTCAAATAAAAAATTAGCACTAGTTATGGTACTTTAGCAACTCTCTGATCAATAACTTAATATTACTAATTACTATATAAAAATCTCAATAAATTTCCTCGATACTACTTAACGAGAAGGGTTATCTTTAAAAGAATATTTTAATGTTACCCAGTTACTATTGCTTATATATGTAACAATTTATACGTAAAAATTGGGGAATAAATATACACTAAACTAAGCTTAGCTTATTCCCTTGGCAGCTGGAATATGGAAGACTTCTAGAATGTATTCAAAATGATAAACTAAAAGGAATTTATTGAATATAATAAATTAGCCGCACCAAGCAAGGGGAGTTGAGCTACCGATATCGGGGGCGAGAAGTTTAATAATAAGGTTTAAATAGTTTTAATTAATTTTCTGCCATGGTTTTAACACGCAGATACAATAAACTTGGCATAAATAACATAAACGCCCTAATTTTATTGCATATTTTTAGGTATTAACGAGAATGAAAGCGATAAAATGTTTGCAGATGTTGTTCAGAGGACTGACTTTAAAAAAATAACACTGTATAAGGTGAGAGAACTGAATCTCAGTATCTCTTGAAGTAATATTTCAAAATATACTTCTCGGTAATTGTCTTTATAGTTCCCACTAGGAAAATTTAAAGTTTTAGCACGATAGAGCAAGCACTAGATTAAAGATACAGGTTTGGCTAACACTTAATAATTTAAATAAATCCTACCAGGACTCGCCGACACCTTCAGCCTTACATATGTGGAAAGCTACTGGACTGAACTCCAGTGTAGATGGACGAGCTAGATGAACCTCTCAGCTGGGAAGATCAGTTTCTCCACAAAACTATCGGCCTGACCCACTGCAGATAAGATGGCGGCGGGCTCCTACTAAAGGAAGGAATTCCCCAGAACAAATGAGCATCAGTTCCTCGGAAAGACCTTGGTGAAATGACAAATGATATTTTAGCCATACGACTAAAGAGCACATGGGTCGAACCTACCTTTTGAAATAAAAAGGTTATCACCCTGCTTTTCACACGATGTTTCACAACAGCATAGCCGGTACTCTAACAAAAGATACTCGTTACTACGCTTTGTAATTTTAACAAAAAAAATGCTATCTGGCAATCATCAACCGGCAGTTGAAAACTTAATTGCCATAAGGCGCCTTCCCGGAGATAAGTCCAGACGAAAAGAGAGCGTCAATTTTAACTTCCCTTAATAAATCCTATTTTCATGCACATCTTCGGATGGCGCTTGCTGTGAAACGGGTCGGAGTACTGAAATCCACTCGTAGTAATCAGTTGCGACAATTGATACCACAGAGAAAATAGAAGTATAATATTGAGATACATGTACAACGTTACAATACCTGGTATCTAATGGACAGTGATATGGCCGAAGCAAAATTATTTCACGCCCATTAGCCGTTTTATCAATGAATGGTCTTTTTTTGACAATCTTTAGAAGTTGCTTCTTTAGTAGGTCACAAGATAAATCTGTTTTTAGGCAACCAACCTATAATATTGGAATTTTTCCACTAGTCGAGAATGATAAGTGGCATTGTCAAAAAAAGTAACAGTCTAGGTTAGTTTGGGTCAGCTGTCGCATGGAATTACACCAACTCCCGCCCGTGTTTTACTCAATTTCACAAAAATTTTAAAGAAAAACGAATTTACTAAAGTTCAGAAACGATCGTATGATTTCTTAAAAGGTTGACAAGAATTTTAATTTCTGTTTTATATGAATTAAGCCACTGTGTTTATATGAATTAAGTCACTGTGTTGTTGTTAATGGAGAAGATCTTGGTGAACATGATGCACTTTATCAGACCCAGCACACCTACCTATTTTAATCAGGTATTGCCAGAAAGCTGGAAAATCGCTTTCCAAATCCAATTATAGATCTCTAAAATCGATTTGTAAATAATAATAGGTGATACATGCTTCTCAGACTGAATCCTTGTTAATCGACAATGGACTTGAAAAAAAGAGCAGTCAAGCAACTTTAATTGGGAAATCTATCCTATTTTTTATACTTTGCACTCAAAATACAGATTCGTATAGAACAATTTACCTTCTCTAGGGATAGGATTTTTAGTAGAAAACCACTTGTTAATCAAACGTTAAGGTTAAGTCTCCCCAAAGTTGAAGCCAAATTTACACGACGGGCTTAAAGATGATCCCATTTGCCAAACGGCATAAAGAGCTTCATTAAAAATAAATAGAGGCCAGCTAAGCCGAATCCTTTTTAACTGTAATGCGGCTTAAAAGACGCCCTACAAAGACATTTTCCAGCTTTTTGTATTAAGTATATTTTATGTATTATAAGCCGACTTTAATTGTTATTACTTCATATAATTGGACACCATTGACTTGTTTTGATGAATTCTTTTTTTATTGTGGTTTTTAAAATATAATATGAACTATAGTAATAATAACAGTATGAATTTAGGCCGATCTTCAAAATAACTTATTATGCTATATTTAGAGTATGCTCTAAATATAGCGCAACAAGCTACTTCGAATATCGCTCGATATAAACTGCTGGACAGATTCAGTGATTTAGGCAAGTTTTTAGGTCAATTTTAAGCAGGCATATCTAATAAAGTAATCAACACAGGTTATTTATTAGCAATATATTAGGAAATAGCAGTTTATTGGATGCTATACTGAATAAAAAAAATAGTTTGCTTATGCACCAATCACCAGAAGTAAAATTTCCTCCGCTCCAAAGAGAAGCATAGAATAGCCTGCAGGCCTGCACAGTGTATTAGGTATGCGCACACCGCATGCTTGTCGACAAGCTTTAAACTAAACCATATGGAAGGTTCCGTAGTACGTCGGTATGTGGCTCGGTCTCTCTCATTATACTAGCACTCGCTTCGGGTACGATCCCCGCAGAATGAACTTTTATTTAATTAAACTCTTTTTAAGAATTCAGCTTGGGGTTAATGATGGGTCACAAAAAGTTCTTAAATACCCCTAAAAATTTCATCCGCACAAAACAGAATATTTATTGATGACATTCTCTGTTTCTGTTCAGCTTTACGCCCTTTATGAAATCGCTGCTGCGTTCTATCTATCTTAATCTTTATGTAACATTAACTTGCAATAACGGCATGTCTAGGATAAGTATGTCAAGGTTCTAGACTAACTAGTATCTGTTGTTATGCATGGCATTATTCTCCCAGCGCCATACCCAATGGATAAAGACACCCATAGGGGGCTGATATTATAGCCCATTTATTAACTAGGTTATGCAGTACTGCAGTTAGCTCGATCTTTACATGGGATACCCCTTCAAAGTCGCTATTATATTGACTGGCCGAAGCTGAAGGATTATGACTACTTTTCACGTGATGTAATATTACTAACAGGTTGTTATGCAAGGAAATTTCTGCAAAAACCTTGCTTGAAATGCTCTCTGGTCGCAGGAGATCATAATGTTAAAATTACAATACACTATGTACATCATAAATCTTAGAAGAAAAACAATGTAATATAATATGTTAAATGTTGAAGACTTAACGATATAAGTCGGTTCCAGTGAGACTATAGCAACATCAATGCGTATGAGTCAAGTCCCGCGGACCAGGCTGCGGTGACGTGGATGCTTCAGTGGCTAAAAATCAAGTGAGTTGCAGCCAGCTATGGTGTTTCCGCATCGAGCTAGTGCGGCGTGCACTCTTGCTCTGTTCTTGATTCATGTTGGCATGAAGTCCTTGGATTTGTATGATGTCTTGAGTGTATGCTCTGGTGTTTGAAGAAACGTAGTGAGGAAGGAACGCTTTGAAGCCGTTGGTGAAGAATCGAGATTTTGATTTTTGCGTTTGAGCAGACAAGAGAATTGCTATAGAAACCTAGGCGAGGCTGATCGATTTGGATTTTACAGATTTCTCTGCAAGTCTATATCGGCCACCCCAGGAAAGAACTGCCCGTGATACGCGGTGTGTAACCCAAACTAACCCAAACTAACCCCCTGACCCTACTTCTACGCATGTACACCCCCGTTTTTAGGCGGGAACCCGGCCTAGGGTATGAGCGATGCTCTCATCCCCAGCTGCTATGGAGATCATTCTTGTAAAGTGAAATTTAAAATTTGAAAAATTTTGAGATTTTGATTAAAAATGTTTGGAAAATTTTTTGAGAAATTCGTTGATTTGAATTTATGAAAGGAACGAACCTTTTAAGGAAATTTTGTGAAAATTTTTGAAAAAATTTTGAAAATTTGTTTGTGTTTTTGTTTGCGTTTGTTGGTTCTGTAGTGATTGGTTTGGTTACTGGTTGTGGGTGCGTGATTTGTGCGTATGAGATGTTGTTGTTTACTGGTCTTGTTTGAGGTAGTGGTTTCTTGTAGTTTGGATTTTTTTGTGCAGTGAGTAATTTGCTGGGTGTTCCCTTCCGCAATTGCAGCACTTGGCTGGGGTCTCGACAGTTTTTGTACATTCTTTATAAAAGTTTGGGCCTGCACACCAGTGACATGCAGGTTTGGCATAACAGTTTGAGATTGTGTGCCCAAACTGTTGACATTTATGGCATTGTGAATGAATTTTGTTTGTGCTTCCTCTCTGAAGCTCGATGATTAGTGGCATGTAGTTTATTCTTTCTTCGTCGAGGATTTTAGTATCGGTTTGGGGAAGAAGTACCTTAACAAAATCGGTCAGAAACTGACGTCTCGTACCGGTCTTGAGCCAGTAAATTTCCTTTGGGTAGTAGTCCTTATCTTCGATGTCGTTTTTAATATCAGTTAGTGTCATTTTGTTATCAAGTCCCTTGATGATGATGTTTAACATTCTATCTTCCGGGAGGAATTAAGAATGGAAAAGGTACTTTCTGTTCTTGAGGTAATTGGTTATGTTTCTATGATCATTTAGGGAGTTGGGGGTGATCTGGATACCCAGCTTTGATTTTTTGATGTTTGAAAATTGAACTTAAGATAAGTCATGTCCTGAAATATCTTAGTCCAATACTCAGGGCACGTGATGACTATCGGCACCACATCGGAATTTTTGGGGTCTGAAGTTAAGGTAGGGGTGGCATGGGCCTTGTCTACCGCTTTCTCGGCTTGAGTTTGGGCCGAAGGGGCGGCCTCGGCTTGCTTCCTACTTGGAGGAGGAGGCTAAAGGTTTGAAAATGATATTTGGGATAGTTACTAGAGGGCCTGGGTCCCTCTTTGTTTTCTTCAGAGGCAGGAACTCCTCTGAAGTTGGCTTTCTTGTTGGTTTAACGGAGTCAGAAGAGACTTCCATCTCTTCATCCTCTTGTACTGCGGTTACGGAGGGGGCCACGGTAGTGTGTGTAGTGTTTGTCTCTTTGTGAGTCTTGCTTGTTGTGGCTTGTGTTGTGTTTTGTGACTGAGTTGCCTTGAGATGGTTCGACAATTCTGTCGTTTTATTTGTTAAACCCGCGATCAATGTAGTTTGATCGCTGATTTGTTGATTTGGGCTGATTGATCGTGGCAGGAGGTGCTATTGCGCATTTATATGCCGAGCAGATCCTTTTACAGGCCCCGCCCCCGTGTCCGAACACGGTGGACTGGCCAATCTGGTGGCAGGGTGCGCACATTGCCCGCGAAGGTGATGTGCTCCTGCTCTCCTGATACTTGTGACTTTCTAGGTACTAAGAGTGGTTGTTTTACAGGTTGCTAGAAGCTACATTTTCGAAAGTTTGTAAAAAATTTCAGAGTTCCTGTGTGATATTGAGGTTACAATGGCATTAGCTGTTTATAGTATAGAGGTATTTGGCGCTATATGGTGCCGTGTGTGGTAGGATGCTCGGTGTTGTATCTTGAGTCGGCAATATTGGCGGTAAGCGGCGATCCCTTAACCTGCTTCTCGAAGAACCCACATGCGAGTTAGGGAAAACGCCGCCGCCCGCAGGTATCGGTTTTTTATGACTTGGAGTTTTCATTTGTGAGTTTTAGCCACTGAAAACCATACCTTCCCTAGACACCATATAGCAGTGCTGGCCTTATTATAGATTTGTAAAGGATAAGCTTGTTGGCAGGACTCAAGTAGGACTTGCCTGCTACCAACAAGCCAAGGCCCTTTTTTATGCCCTCGTTTTTTGAGATTCCAGCTAAAATGTGTTTGCTGAAATTCAGCTTATTATCGAGTGTTATGCCTAAATCATTTGGGACAGGTCTTAAATTTTTGAGACAGGTTCTAACTCTAGATGTCAGGGTAAGTCCGAACCTATAACTTTTAGACCAATTACTCAGTATGGTCTTCTTAATTTTCATAATACATTAGAAACTTGTTCCTGGTCTTTCCTTGATGACCAAGATACTGTGTAGGATTTGGCTGAGAAGTTTGTTGATCGTGTCAGGGAGGCCTATCTGCATTCTTTCCCAGAGAAGACATACCATGCAAAAAACAACGAGTTCCATGGTTCTCGGACTCATTAAGGGATGTGAGGAATCATCTGTCTTTCTTGAAAGAAGTTTGTGAACAATACGACACAGTTGGTAATAGAGAAGAATTCAAAAGGTTCAGAATATTGTACACTAGCGCGGTCAAAGATGCCAAACGTGAAGCGAATGAATATGAACCTCATATTCTCTTCAAAAAATCCGACCAAGTGCATGTGGGATATCATAAATAGTCACAGTGGAAGGGACAAAAAACAGAGCATCAACCTCAATATCTCATCTAATAATTTTAATCACTTCTTTGTCAATATACCTCATGAAATAATTGATGATGTTCCTACCACTCAGACTAATCCTCTTTCCCGCCTGAAGGCATGGGACTGCCCGAATCAGAGTTTTCCTTTAAGGATGTCTCTTTCAACACTGTGAGAGACATCATTAACAGCTTAAAAAACAAAAAAACTAATGATATATATAACCTCTCTGTGCGATTATTAAAGTCTGTTAAAAATATATTAATATATCCTCTAACCAAACTTATAAACTTATGTATAAAACAGTGTATCTTTCCTAAAGTTTTCAAGAAGGCATTAATTACACCAATTTTTAAGAAGGGTGATCCTAATGATGTTGCGAACTACAGACCAATTTCTCTTCTGCCTGCATTCTCAAAAGTTATCGAAAAATGTATGGCCTCAGGATTATAGAATACTTTGAAGGTAACAATTTGTTCTCTGAGAATCAATTTGGTTTTAGGGAGGGCAGGAATACCACAATGGGAGTTCTCAACTTAATCTCAAACATCATGGATTCTTATGAAAACCGGATGCACTTGATGGCCTTGTTTTGTGATTTGAGCAAGGCCTTTGACTGTGTCACTCATGCCATTCTCCTTGATAAGTTAAGACTCTACAAATTCAATAAAGAGAGTATAACATTTCTCCACTCTTACCTTAATAATCGTATGCAGGTAGTGAGAGTAGGGTTGGATCACTCGCTAGAGATGGAGGCTAAAGTAGGTGTCCCACAGGGGTCTATCTTAGGGACACTACTATTCTTAATATTTATTAATGATCTACCACCAAATGGGGGCCAAGTCTCATACACTCTTTTTGCGGATGATACAACCCTTTCACTATCTGGGGAATTTTTAGAAAATCTTATAGAGAGGGCCAGTTGGAGGCAGAGGACTGGCTCAACGCAAACAGGCTTCAGCTAAATGTTGCAAAGACACAAAGAATGACCTTTTCTCTTCGTAACATCGATGATTTTTCTAACTCTCCTGAGGTTAGATTTTTGGGAATATATCTTGATCCTAAATTGAGATGGGATAAGCACATAGACAATGTGTCAAGTAGGCTTCGAACTTCCTTATTCATGCTTCGGAGACTTTGTCATAGTGTCTCAGGGGAGATGTTACTGACTGCGTACTATTCACTGTTCCATTCTGTTATGTCCTATGGGATAATAGTCTGGGGCAGTGCATTGTTGGCGGTCAGAGTCTTTGGACTACAGCGAAGGGCCATCAGAGTGCTATCAGACCTTGGTTTCAGGGATGACTGCAGAGAAGCATTTATCAACCTTGAAATTTTAACTTTTCCTTGTGTTTTTATACTACAGTGTATTCTTTTCATAAAAAAAAATATGTCTCAATTTTCTACTCGATCAGATGTACATGAACACCACACTAGAAATAGAAATGACCTGGTCATGTCCTACTGCAGGCTGGGAAAGTGTCAAAGTCGACCAAAGGTTTTAGCAGTTAAAATTTTTAACAAGATTCCTAATGAAATCCTGTCTTTGCCAATCAACTTAATGAAAGGAAAAATCAAGAGATTTCTGATTAAAAATGCCTTCTATGATATTGATGATTTCCCGAATTTTAATATAAATCATGAACTTTTTATCTCATAGAAGAAAAACTTTCAAACTCAAATGAATTTCATTCTTTTTTATTTTATTTTGTTTTAACACATAGGTACTTATTAAGATTTTATTCTATATTTTTTGTTTGTATTTGTAATTTTCCAATGTAATTTGTAATTCCACATGTACATTTTAATAACTTATATATTTTAAATAATTTTAAACTCTATAATGGTTGATAAAATATTTTAGCATTTTTAAGTTTTTTATGGTTCACAAACATTTGACTTAAGAAATGATGTAGATTTTTGAGTCAGAATTAATTATTGATTATTGTACACTATTGTACTTTTTTGACCTGTGTAACATTTGTTTGTTTAGCACCAATAAACTATGATTATGATTATGATTATGATTATGATTATGATTATGAAATACTTAACTTGCACTTTGGGTAGTATAGGTGTATTCCCTATTATAAGGGGTGCAACATCAATATCCTTTTTCTTGCATGTGATCACGATAATATCCGTTTTGTTTGCATTGAGGGAGATCTTCCATCTTTCATAATAAGGAACTAGCAAATTCCTATGTTCGCTTAAGTTTGATTCACTTCCGCTTGAGGATCCAGAGAGTAGATTGCCGTATCATCGGCGAACAAGGCCTTATTGGTTTTAGGATGAGAAAAAATATCTGCTATAAAAAGATTGAATAGCAGCGGCGACAATACCGTCCCCTGCGGCACCCCTGCAAGCTGTCTCCTGCTCGTAGATATGTGCTTACCTATTATGGTGGTGAAAGTGCGTCCGGCAAGGTATGACATGATAAGTGATACTATATACAGCGGCAAGCTGTATTTCGCTAAGAGCTTGTACAGCAACCCCTCGTGGCTGCCGCATTAAACGGGATGTGACGACGACGTAGAGCGTCGATATCTTTCTAGCACTTGATCGGATATCGGATTTTGAAAGTAAGGCGCTACCCAAAACAAATAGCCTAGAGGCCTGCACTGTATATTAGGATCGCGGCGCATAACTCTGTCTTTACTAGCGCTATATCTCCCTCTCTACTTCCGTTTCACACCTCCCTCTCCAACCGCCTCGCCACTCGCGTCCGCATCCTCGCCACAACCAACTTAACCTTCATATAAATATTATAACATGAAGCGTGCCTATAGAAGTTTCATTTTAATAATTTATTTATTTGAATATGTGGACAAAGCCTCATAGCTATCGACAGCTTCAGAACCAGTATCTCGATTAAAAACTGTACAACTGACACTCAAAAGGTTCGCTTCAATATTACATTTCAATATTAAACCTGAAGAACGTTATAAAATCTGGTAATGTATTGTCTGACGGATTCGCACTCTGCTGAATAACGAATTATGTATGGGCGATAAATTATAAGCCATGCATAAAAATGTCTAATCAAAATGACTGAAATATTTGCGCGGATATGCACTTAAAATTTATCGTGCGAATTTCTATGATGGAAAATCTTAGAAAATATATTTTCATGTAAGAGCAAGGCATAGACGATACGGTGATTTGAGGCATAGCTCAAAAGGGAATATAAAAACGCCTACTCATGATCAACAAGATTAGGAGAATTTTGATATATTTCAGATATATTATAAGCGAAAGTGAAGTTGAATATAATTATTCATTTGCTAGAAAATTTAAGGCAACATGTACCTATTCTTCTAACTAAATATATAAAAGCACATGAAGCATTTTGAATGAGATAGCAAGACGTGTAAAACTGTTAAGAGTGTTTAGAAAAGCACGATTTGAAGTTCAAGTCAATATTTCGAGACGTTTTTGTTTATTTTTTAGTTAAAACCTTGCGACAAAAATATATATTTTTTCCAAAAACGAACTTTTATATAAAAGATTATGAAGCTCCGCCATAGTTTCATTTGTATCGATAATCAAACAATTAGCAAGCATGTTATGTTATAGAGAAAGTGTTGAGTAGAATAAATTTAAGACTGTGTTTATTAAATTTTTGAATTGTTGACGAGAAGCAAGGAAATCTATACTCAGTTTATCTGTTTTTTTTTAAGAATTAGGCCTATATGTCAAGGCTGGTAAATTAAATTTATCACGAAGGACCTACCTATTAATTATCTAGAATCAACTGTTGTTTTGAACTATGCTAATTACGTTGTAACAGGCCAAAATTAGAACAAACACTTCACCTTCTGTATTGACAATATCTTTTTATACTAGTGCCCTCCGGACAGAGAAAAAGGCGCCACACAGATGCAAACCTTAGCCAAAAGTAAATATTTAGTATTGATTAAATTTTGGGAGCTTGAACTCCAACTTTTAAGAACAAGTTTGTCGAAAATACTAACTAGCTAGAGATTTTACTGTAACAAACTCATAATAATTATATTAAATATGTACTTTAATTGGGACAGTAGATCCTAATTTCGATGCTTTCCTTATAATTTACTTGGAGTAAATAATTGTCTATGTTCAGATTGCTAGACGAGACGGTCTGTTTTTGCCTTCTTTATTTTGTGTTGGCTTTTGGAGTATGTTTCTTTTTATTGGTTGATTTCTTTGTTTGATTGGCTCATCTTTACCGTTCTAGAACAAGAACGGAGTTATTTAGAGCTTTTTAAAGTCTAAATAGAGTTGAGGACATCACTAAAACAACTTTGCAAAATGTCATTTTGAGACAATATCTTACCCTATTTTACGGAATATGTTATTTAGGTACTATACAGGGTGTCTTAAATAGCGTGTGCCACTATTGCTATCTCTGAAACGGTAAGTGCTACGATTAAATTGGAGAAATGTTGCCTTTTTTGATGCGCATTCAGGATATGTTTACAGTGTTGTCAAATTCCTGTTAGTTTCTACAGGGTGATTTATGAAAAATGTCTAAAAATATTTCGTCGATTATTACAAAAACTGTTCATTTTCGAGACACAGTTTAAATTCAAAAGCTTTATATTTTTCTTCGCTCTACAACATGGTGTCTTTAAATTTCACTTCCGGCCGGCTTCGTGTTCGGGCCACCACCATCAAATTAATTTTCTTAAATACAGACCTGAATTTTTTATTTCAGATTTTATGAGCTTCTCGTGTCCCAAAACCAAAGACGTATCTAAAATTCATATTATTGGTACTTTCCAGAAGAACAGTTATACAGAGACAAAAATTAGAATTTTGGTAGGAATTAAATAAAAAGTGAAAAAGGTATATTTTCGAATAAGTGCGATACGTCATTGGTTTTGGGACATCAGAAGCTCTTAAAATCTGATATAAAAAATCCAGGTCCGTATTTAAGAAAATTAAGTTAATGGTGGTGGCACCATATTGTAGAGCGGAAAAAATTATATAGCTTTCGAATTTAAACTGTGTCTCGAAAATTAACAGTTTTTTGTAATAATCGACTTTTTAGGCATTTTTCATAAATGTATCTTCGAAACAAACAGGAATTTGACACCACTGTAAAGGGATCCTGAATGGGTGTCAAAAAAGGCAACTTTTCTCTAATTTAACCGACCTCGTAGCACTAACCGTTTCAGAGATAGCAATAGGGGCACGCGCTATTACGACACACTGTATATTATCACAAACGCTACATTATTTTGGTTTTGATTCGTTTTATTTCATGTAACATTCCTTATTTAGTTTCATTCGTATATGACGTTTCTGGAATCGTGACAATTACCATCTCGACTTGTGGTTTTATCTTGCTCCTGTCATTGTAGTACGCCGCGTTCCATTAGTACTGCGTGGCCAAGTAGAGATGTGTTACTTCGATCGGCTATGTATCGATGTTAATTTAAATAAATGTCTCTGAGACCGCTTTATGTGTGTTAATAATGAAGATTACGATAAGGGTGTATGGCATGGGTGTTCGAATCGCAATACAACGTAGTTTAAGGATTAAAATTACAAAAAAAGGAAAGTACAATTCTCGGATGCCGTCATTACCCAAAGGAATGGGTAGTTTGCTAGTGCCGCAGCCGTATTTTTTTTCCTTGAAATGCCTTGTGGCATCTTTTGCCTGATATAATTTCGAGTCTTAAACCGAATCTTTGCTTTAGCTTTGGCGTATTTTGGATTGGAGCCTAGACTCAGTTATACTACAGGGATTTTTTACACACGGGTTCTGCCTCGTCCACTTTTTGAGGAAGGCAACTAATTTATGAATCAAACTTTCGACTTATATAAGCACAATAGACCCATTCAAAAAGAAAGGAGCATTAAAGCATCTGAAAAAAACCAATGCTCAGCGGGATAATAATTCCCTTTTCCAAGGAAGTCCAATACCTAAGTGTCACTTTTGAACACGGTATGACTTGGAGACCGCTTCTTATCATCGTCACTCAAAAAGCAAGAATTGTACTGGGTAAACGCAGGCGACCTTGCGGGAGAAACTGGGGGCTGAGCCTTGAATTGAATCTCTGATTGTACAAAATGATGGTAAGACCCATGCTAACCTATGGCTCTATAGCCTGGGGCATAAAGGCCATGCAAACAAGTGCAATCAGGCAACTAGAGGGTGGACAAAAGCTGGCGTGTCTGTGCGTCTCGGGGTGATGAGAACAACCCCAACTGCAGCACTGGAAGTCCTGCAAAATCTACCTCCTTTAGATATCCTCATACAGAGGAATGTAAGAATGGTACAATACCGGCTCAAGCAAGACAACAAGCCAATCATTGAGTGGGAAAGGCCCACAAGCTGAAAACTAGAGGACAGCGAGGAGATCAAGTATCTCTTCGAAATGCCATCAGACGAAACAACCCCTTTCTATGGGTTTGATAGACCCTCCTAAGTAGCAATTTTGGGCAGAGAAGAATGGATCTTATAAAAGTAGACCAAGCAGGGTACACCGACGGCTCTAAGACCAGTAAAGGGGTGGGAGCCGGGGTCCACTAACCAAGGTCAAATATCTCCATATACATGGGCAGTCAAGCCACAGTGTTCCCAGCAGAGGTCGCGGCCATTCAAAACTGCCCCATGGAGATAGAGAAATTGAACATTAGAAAAAGGAGGGTAGTAATATACTCCGACAGTCAGGCAGCCTTAAAAGCAGTTAGTGCACACAAGGTCAGATTTAAACTAGTCAAAAACTGCATAAGTGCCCTAGAAGAGGTACGCCGTAACAATAAGCTCACCATTTCGTGGGTTCCGGGACGTGAAGGCCATCAAGGCAACGAAGAAGCCGGCAAACTTGCAAAACAGGGCGCAAGTATGGTTACGTTAGGACCTGAGTCCTACTGCGGGATAGGAGGAAGAGTCTTCAAATTAGCAGTTAAAAGCTGGATAGGTAAACAATCTCTAAACTGGTGGTTACAAACACCGGGGCAGCTACAGGCCAAAGAGTTCATAAAACACCGCTCCCCAAAATTCACGTCGAATCTACTTAAGAGGAGTCGTAAGATGATAAGAATATTAGTGGGATAGTGGGTCAGCTGACGAAGCACTGTAGAATGAACAGACATATGGAAAAGGTGGGCCTGGCAGATAATAGCAGCTGCAGGTTCTGTCAGACGGAGGAGGAAATTCCAAAACACGTGTGATGCGAGTGTGAGGTTCTCTGCAGGCTCAGGTATGCAAGCCCAGAGACCAAACCCAGACCTGCAAGGTACATGGACAAGCCGGTACCCCATTTGACACTCCCGGTACTGCCGCCGAGGGACCAACACGTTGAAAACGGATTACAGAATTCGGCACGGGTAGTGAAAGCGTTTGCTTAGAAAACGTGTTGTAATCCCTCGTTGGGAGGCTAAAAAGTCGTGCCGTCTGGAAGGTGTAAGGGGTGGGACGCTTAATGGGGGGTGATTGCTACTAGGACTCCAGGTTTTGTCCTTATGCGCGGTAGCGTGGCCTGAGGGCGGTCGTGTTTTTTTCCTGCGTGGATTTGGAATTTTGAGTCTCTGACAGAAACGGTTATATCGACAGTACGCGAAACCTCCTTGCATTAGAACACTCAGTCGTGCCTTTCATAGATTTATTTTATGTGAAAGAGTCGGGAGCCACCAGGGGCTCAGGCCCGTCTTACTGGAGGTTCCCCCAGTAAATACAAGGCCCCTCAAACTGAAACAACGTGTAACGCAAGCACAAGGCTAGCTGTGCCTCTGCCTAAGCGCCGGACGAGGTGTGTGCTGGCAAATTGCCTCATATGAGAGCAGCGCCATAGTGTCTTCCGAAAGGGGACACAAATTATACCATACCATAAGGGTACCCCATTTGTGGAGTCTGATTAGGAAGACCGAACTGGAAGAGGTCCTCTAAGCATGGTTCGGAGTGCTACAATAAACCTGCATAGGTGGCAGTGGCAGAGGCGGGTACTAACGTCTAGTTCCTTCAATTCTCTCTCCTATCTCTATATATAATTTATATGATAACAGTGGATGATTTGGCAGTGAAATTTCAATTAATTATATTGCATAATCGGTCGAAGCTTTAAATTCCAATCTAAAAATTAAGTTGCTTATTATCAAAGCGAGGTCCAAGTGGCATCAAAAAGTAAAACGTATATATATATGAAATAAAATTAATTAACTCATCGTTTACTTGAAATATTTGCTGATATTGAAACTGAAACTTAGTAAAACCATATTTAAGAAAATATACACATGATTTGGAATAATAATGTAGATGCATGCCTTAAGTATGAATAAAAAGTAAAGTTATATGAAATTAAATAAGATTAATACTTATATAACTTGGGACCTATTTCCTCTTTATCAATTTCCTAATCGTTTTAGCCTGTCCGGGACGCATATACAGTAAAAGCACCCTCGCTAGCTCCTCGCAGGCCCTCGCCATAGGATGACTGTAATATAAATGTAAATTAAATGTTATTGCTTTTCATGTGTTGGGTTAGTTTTTGTTGGTTGCGCAACCTGGAGCCAGCGAAGCGAGGGCGCAACCAAAAAAAGCTGACTAAAACTAACCCAACACATGGAAGGCAGTTATATTTAATGTACATTTATATTACAGTCGCTCTATGGCGAGAGTCTGCGTAGTGCTAGCGCGGGTGCTGTTACTGTATATGATTCCGGGGTTTGCCTGTTTCTTGACTAAAATGGAATATACAAGCAAATCCTTCTTCTTGTTAATGCCTTTAAAATGCAACGTACTTTTTATTATTTTATTATTTATTTTCGCGCCAAAAGTTGCGCAATATTGTATTTAGCAGATTGCCGCTGAATACTGATTTTGTATGGAAAATGGACTTGACGCCTTCTTGCATCAAAGTCTTCAATTTTAAACGTCAGTTACTTATTGAATAAACAGCATTAGTGGCGGTCATCACTTTATTATTTATTGAATTTAATACAATTTTACTCAATAGCCTTCCCTCCGCATAAACGAAAGATCTTTCGAGCTGCATCAGTCTGTGTGAATCCGGCGATAAAAGGTCACCCATCATATCTAGTAAAATATTCATGAAAGCTGGCTTAAAAATTTTATGGATTTCGTTTTGTAAGCAACAAAGTTCTAAAAATACATAACCTTGAAAATGTTAGTATCCTATACTTAATAAAATGGGGTTTATGTTCTTTCTATAACCCCATGGAATCTCAACACAATATGTATGAAAATATTATAGAAAGTAGTATAGGAAATACAGAGGTTTGAGCTCCTAATTTAATGGTTTTCTTGAATCTGGATATTACAAAAATCTTGAAATTTTTTGGATGCAACATGCAAGAACAACAAGTAGTAAGAAATTTTTTAGAGAAAAAATTTAGAAGAAATAATAATTACGATTTGAAAACCATAAAGAATTATAATATACCGTTGACTTCGGTTAGCTTGGATAAGTTTGGGCTACTTAATCGCAAGTCAATTTGCAGCTAATTGGTATAAGATCTCACTTAAGTAAAAAATGTTAAAACTCAAGCTAATTTAGCAAAAGCGTGATATTTAATGAATTCCACAAAACAAGAAAAGTCATCAATCTGAAGTTGCTCGTTAGCAACAACAAAGCTTTGCCGGTGATTAGAGCATTACCACAGTCCATCAGATAATGCTATATTCCCGGTATTTACAAGCCATAAAGATTGTCGCTTATAAAACCAATAATAAGAATACTCTTCTAAAATTAATCATTGCTTCAGATTTTACCCTAGAGTGAAAAAACAATCAAAAAGGTAATCCAATCTTTGCAAAGGCACTGAAAGATTTCATTAAAAATAAATCGGAACAGGCTAAGCCAACAGCTTTTTAATGATAATGCGTTTGGAACGACGCCTTTCTGTAACGTGGAATTTTTAGAATCTTCCTGCTTTTATGAAGGAGGATGGACTCTAAACTTTTATTATTATGGCCCCATTTTAGGTATTTATTTTTGTGATTGGCTTTAGCTCCATTTGAAATAAACTAGCAATGGCTTAATACGATTCTGGTGTTGTTTAAAATTCGTTAAATTCCCAAATGTGTTGACGTTATAGCTTCTCACGTTCACATCTAAATAGTATATAACTAAAGTTTGGCATTGAAATCATAGATTAATTATACATAAGTCAAGCAGCAGCTAAAATCCAAGGATTTGAGCTCGAATTTCATCAAGATCTAATCATTTATAAACAAAAACTACTATGTTGGGGTCTAGAACCTTCGGAAAAATGCACCAAAACAGTTTTTTATCCACAATACCGAAACACAACTTTTACACTCGACGCGCGTTTCGCTAACCCTGTTAGCATCATCAGGAGATTATTTAAAAAAAATAATAACCTCCTGATGATGCTAACATGGTTAGCGAAACGCGCATCGAGTGCAAAAATTCTGTTTTGGTATTGTGGATATAACTTTGTTTTAGTAAACAAATACTAGAGGAGAAAGTTAGACATATTTGATAATACAGATCCAACAGGAGACATTTTTAAAAATAACGACGACGTCATTTGCGCTGATTCTTCTGGAAAAGACATAAACTGAGAAGAAAGAGGCAAACGATGATGCGGATTTTCTAAAAGTATGTAACGAACTAGCTTCAGGAACCAGATCTAAAGAAGACCTCTTACAGTTTCAATCGATAGTTCAAGAACTGATGAGATATAATTATATATAAAGACGAATTTTTTGTAGACCACTTACGTCCCAAAATGGCGGCATTCATAGTGGGGAGACAAAAAATGCAAATTCACTCACCTACCTAAAGCAGCATCAAATCCCAGTTATGGGGCGAGTTCCAGGCACTAACGAACAAAACTAACCAACGTAAGCAAAATAAGGCCTGAGACGCTAGAAATTGGTCGGTCGGAACAATACCATTAATTTTGATGGGCAAATGGTTACAATAAATAGGGCCATTCAAAAATCTTTAAAACGTTGTAAATAGCCTATAAAACTCGACGTAATAAGTTATCCATGGAAAGACGTGAAGGGGGCTCTCAAAGCCCCAGAGCAAATTTTAAAGCGATATTTATTTGTGTTATACCTTGCATAAATTTTTGGAGAAATAAGAAAGAATGTGCCCATTTACCAAATAACGGATAACGGAATTTTTTTAAGTATAACCTATCCGATTATTTTTTCCCGCCATTGTCTTTTTCAATGGCAATTTGGGCACTAAAACTTCTCTACATGGTACAACATTTCAACAATTTATAATATAATATATGAAATATTTTTGCCTATGATTAAAATAACTCCGCCTTCTTAGGATACTCTACTCCACATAATTTTTTTTTAAACTTCGTAATTTCAAAAAAATTGGCAAACACGATCGAAACACATGTAGCAGAACTTCATCAAAATTGCATTGCAACAGAAAAGTGCCAACAATTTGATATTAATCTAAAAAATCAGAATTGAGTAAATTATCTAAGGCTTACGGTACTAAATTGATAAGTGTCTACGGAATTCGAAGTTTTGGAATAAATGCAACATTTCAGCAATTTCTGTAAGAATGCAGTGTTGCCATATCTGAGTAAATAGCATAAATATTATTTTAAAACTTTAAGGTTTTATCATTTACTGAATTCGACATCAACAATCCACTGCAATAAAAATAAATTAGATATTTTATTTAAAATTACGAGGTAATATGGCCAAACTGAGAAGTGTGGCAACTTTGCATACAATTTTTTAATTCAGCATTAAGTCCCAATTTTATCTTTCACGTATCTGGTGAAAAATTAACCATTTTGTTAACACGGTATGTATTTTTTTATATTTATTTTAAAATTTACACAAAAATTTGTTTTTCGAAATTTTTTTATCTAGCCAATGTTAAGTATAAATAGAATAATATTTTACCTTTATTTATGAATCTCATTTTATATTACCTAATTTATGGGTTTGTGAATTGTAACTGTATTAATTATTCTGTTTGAGAATTAATTTCATATGTTTTCTAATTATGTTTTTTTATTATGTTTTAATAACTGTTATTAGGTTTTACTTTTGAGTGTATAAAGCAATACTAGTATTATTGAGTGCAGTCGAAAAATGCATGAGAAACTAAACTGAGAAAATCGTGTCGGATGCATTTTCAGAAATTGTTGTCGAGGAGGATTTCAACACTTTTTCTTCTATAAACAAGAAAACGAGATACTCCTCGGACTAAAAATTTTGTCTGATAAAAGGTTGTGTATGGCATTAATGTAATTACGGAACCCTCGAGATGACTAAAATACACCCATGACACCGTCAAATCCGTACTAAAGATCTGAAAATCCAGGTTACCGTATTTTTAAAAGCGCTATTTAAAACCCGTTGACTTAGCTGGCCTCCATTTATTTTTAATACGAATTCTTTGTGCCTCTCCTCGGATAGAATTATCTCTTTTATTGTCTTCCGTCATACAAAGGCTTACGGCTATGATTAATGAATTTTAGCAAAAGAAAATAGGAGATAGCGAATTTTAAATTTCTCTCGCAACTAACGATAGGCGCTAGTCATATATATTGTGTGATATCCTCTTCTCAAAGAGGTAATATTTCCCACCAAATTTGTATTCGCTGTGTGTAATAATTGTATTAACCAGAATATCTTACATAGCATATTATTATCATATATCTTAAGAAGCATTTACGGCAAGTGGAGTGTTAAGTGACAAATTCTGTGCATTCCGGTGCATGTAAATGTACAATAACTACTTCACACTAATTTAATGAGGTTATGGCGAGAAGATAATATTGCCAACGTGGAATGTCCATAAACTTGGCGGTCTTCGCCCTATGTGTTACAAATGGGTCAGTTTAAGACAAGAGCTTTTTAATTAACACGTTAACATCGCTATGGATGTCTATTGGATAAAGTCTTCAGAGGAATCAATCATTGGTAAACAATTTTTAAGTTTCTACCAGCTTTTTCAAATTGTTGTCATATTTGACTTTGGGTTCGGAAAACGGTTTAAATACAATTTATTGGTTGCCCAGTGGAATACCACTTCTTTTAAAGAAGGGACGAAAGAATTCTCAATTGTCCACTATTTTTTTCGATATTTTTAAACATATACCTGCTATGTGATGCGTTCCGAAGAAATTCGACCTAATTAAAGTACCAAAAACCCCCATGTTCAACTAGCTTTTAGTACTTTCACGTATAAAATATGAACGATCCTCTTTTCTTCGAACGATTTTATTGAAGCAAGTAAAGTGACCATGTTGAATCCATTGAAAAATTGAAAACTTGATAATTATTTAGATATTAAAAACAAATATTAGAATTATGATAATTTTTATGCAAACACAGTAATAGAAAAACTGAATTTAATATCTTAATGTGCAAGTTTGCATAATTAGCAGTCAAAAACTTCTGCGTGTAGAAAATGGAAGTATGTGATTATGCCAGGACATATTGCTGTTGACCGAGGCACCCAGTAGTCCGACTGACGAGGATGAAGGAATGGTCGATTCTGCCATAATTATATCAGGCCCCGCCGCATTGGCTTTTTTGGTAAACGTGGCTGCTTGTGTTTTTGCTGCATTGAACTGGACCAAATTCCTGTCGCCCCAGGTTCGAACCTTCTCCGGATCTTGATTAATTTTGTAATCTCCTCCTGTCTGCGGTGATAAGTCTCAGTCGCTGGTAAAGGTTTTTCTGGTCTAAATTGAGAGTCAAGGGTACTATTATCTGCAAACCTATAAACAGGATTATTGGTTTCGGTCAGGAGGTCATCATCATAGATGAGGAATAGAGTTGGTGAAAGTATTGCGCCCTGATACACTCCCGCATTAATGTTGAATGTGCCCGAGATGTGGCCATCAACTGCAACGTGCAGAGTTCGGTTCTTAAGGAAACTGGCAAACCAGCTGTAGAGAGACGCTGCCTGGTAGTCCAAAGTATGACAGTTTGTTGAGCAATGCCAAACTCTGTCAAATGCCTTCGAAATATCCGACACATTCGGTCGAGATTCTCCGTAGTTCTCAATTGCCCTACTCCATATATGGGTGACATTGGCCAATATATGTCCTGTCAATCTCTGTCTGCGGAAGCCGTATTGATTATCGCTAATTATTCTGTTAGTATGGAGGTACTTGAGTAGTTGCTGATTGACTACACGTTCTATGACTTTGGAGATTATTGGAAGCAAGGCAATTTAGGCGTGGTTTTCTTGCCTTTCTTGGAACAGATTGCACTCGAGCGACTTTCCAAGAAGAGGGGTAAATCCCTTTTTGGTAACCCAGGGAAAAAAGTCTGGAAAAAATGGGTGTTAGTTCGTTGGCGCAGTTCTTTACCACGATGGCAGGTATTCCATCCGGCCCTGATGCTATTTGCGTATCTAGCTCTTTACGGATTTACGGTGGTGAAACTTATCTTCTGTCATGGTAGTTTTGACGTTGGACATGGTGGGGAGAGCCTTGCCATGGGGGATGTTCAAAGTTACTATCTGAAGCAAACCAGTAATAGCAGTATCGAAAACTCAAAATTTCAGATGTACCGAAAGTTGAAAACTATAATAGTTACACAGTGCTTGTTGTATAATCAGATTTCAACCGCGCTGCTGTTTTCCTAGTTTATATACAAATAATTGATGTCGGTGTCAATCTGGTTCGCAGGAAATTAATTTTTCTTTTAAATATATTATTTTATAATTATTTAGTTATTTATTAAATATTAAGATTATGATCATTTTTATACAAACACCGCAATAGAAGAACTTATATTAATATCTCAATTAATTTAAATATGTAGTTTGTATAATGTGACTCAGCGAAATACTCGTTCGTGGTAGAATATGGAACTATGTGATTTGAGTGCAACTACGTTTTTTGAGAAACTCTACATTTTATAAAAGAATTAAGAAAGATAGGAAATTTGGCTATCATCCTGGTTTCGATCTGAGAGGAGTTTTGCGAGTGAGAGTTTTGAAAACATACCTATAATACTGCGAAGGGAAGGAAAATTTAATTAATACTTATGCGTGTCGTTACGTTTTGACAGTTTTGCACCTGAATTTTTATTCACCTAATTTTAGTAATATTTATCTTATTTTATCTCGTGAATTAATGCCTGAATCATTACATAGACAAACTATGCCTATTATATTGTAAGAGAAAAAAACTTAAAAGGAGAAGCGACAAAGGGTATAATTTTCAAAATCAAAACATCATCAGCCGATTTCAGGTGATCAGATGTCATTGTCATTAGCTTAAAATATTTTTCTTCCGATATTTAGTGGTATTGATGTCAACGGAGTAGACTCAAGGTCACCAAAAACGGTTACACCAACATGAACTGTGCCGACATTTATTCTCGCCTCTACTTTTAGTCCTGAACATGGACTTGAATTTGGAAAATATTATGTAAGCATTCAAAACATATTAAAAACAACGAGAGCGATTAATGCAAGCGAGTATGAACCTTAAACGTGCGACAATCAGCAGGATTTATTATATAAATACTCAAGTGAACCATCAACTCGATAGACTTTGTCTTTCACACAGTCTTGTTCAACCAATTTATGTGATATTCGCTACTTCTTCAAAATCAGATATCCATTTATTGACAGGATAGTCGTCTTTTCCGTCAAAAGAACGTATACTATCTTCCACATCCCTAAATGTTAATGCGAAAAAGCCACACGACTTAGATCCCCCTTGCAGTCGGCTTCTAACACGTGAAAGTGGTTCATCATCATCATCTTCTTCTTCGTCTTCTTCCTCATCGTCTTCAGCTTTTTCGTCCTCCTCATCCTCGTCATCACCATTTTCTTCTTTGATTCCTACATCATTGAGAAAAGAAGACAATCTGTCTACCACTTCTTCATGACCCCCTGTATAACTTAAGTTCAATACACCATACACAGATATTAAATCACTTAACTTTAATTTAGTTTTCACTGCATTCACTCTATCATTAAATTCACTTGAGCCAAGTTCGAAACGAAAACCTGAAAATTGTCTTAAGTTTTTCCTCACTTTTCTCGATTCACCTTCGTCACCATAAGCTATAACATGCAACGCTTTGACCTTACGAAGTTTAGCGTTCGTGATATTTTGCTCAATTTTCTCTATTTCCCCCAATGTAGACATTTTGAAGTGTATATAAAAAAATATATAGAAATGCTCAAGATTCAGTTTAGAATGTCTACATTTACGTTACGTCATGGAAAAAAAACCTGCAACTTAATTCCCTAGCTAAAACTGAATTTCGCAGTACACATGTGCGTGGACTTGGGGTTACCCACCTAAAGTAGTAATGTCGAATCTTAGACAAATTTGTCAAAGTTTTAATAAAGATAATATCAAAGCAGAATCAGTGCAGTGTAAACTTTGAGTGAAATTAGGTCAAAGCTAGCTATAAATAAAAACATACATCTTAAAAGTATACCTCAACCGAAAGTCATGCGTACATTAGTTATCTGGTAGAGTGTAAATTTATTAAGTCTTTGACCTATAATATATATTGTTATCGTTTTGAACTGAAGTGTCCTCTTTATCATCTCATATCGCTGTTACTTATTGTCCTTAAGCTACGAATGCTGTATATTGTTTTGATTCTTTGTCTATTAGAACTTGCCAATATCCCGAGAACATGTGGAAGGTGCTGAAGTATTTGGCATCTCCTAGATATGTTAAATTATCATTTATTTGTGGTAAAGGTCAGTTTGACTTCTTTGTACATTGATTGAGCTTTCTATAGTCGCAGAGGGAATGACACAGAGATATGACGTTTCCAGCATTTAATTTATTTGTTCGGCAATAATCCTTCCTTATTTTTGTATGATTTAATTCAGAGTATACTCAGTATGTTGTATGATTCTTATGTCATAATTTTAAATTTTAGATTGAATAAAGATAACGTTTTGAAACTGCTGAAGAATAATGATCGAAGTGTCAAATTCTAGAAGTGAGTAATTTTGATCTAAGAGGTCATACCCAAGATTAGAAAAAGAAAGTATAACAAAAAAACAAGGTTCTCAGAGGAGATTATGATACGCGTCAGAAAAATGAAGTACATGTACCTATTGTCAGACTCAACTTTTTGGGAGAAGGTGCCTAAATAAACTGAATCGAATATCTGGGGACTTTATCGAAATGAATTTAGTGCGAGATTGAAGCGTCGGCTTAGGGATTTTTTTGTTGACAGATGCTACTATTCTGTAAAGGATTTCTTCGAGGAGATTGAAATTCCAGGCTAGTAGGTGGATACATAAATACGCATGTTATTTTTAACGTTTTTGTTTGTTTTCTTTTATTGTATCTTTCGTAGAAAGATGTCGTATTACGTGTCTTATCGTTATGAATTATAATTTAGACGGTCCCATAACGTAAGATTAATGTTGTAAACTTGTATTGAGTGAAATAAATTTCAAATAACCTTCCTCTTCTCATTCTATATCTCTTTTAAAGAGTTCATCGAGTCTCTATTTTATATATTATTTACCTTAAAATATAACCGTTTAACAGCAAATTTTGAACAGTAGTTCTGCTCAATTTGGCAGAGGAATATATTTTAATTGATTTCAAATGAATTTTCTTTTCGGCATCATAATATTATTTTTAATTCTATCTTTTAAGTAGCTTCTGGGACTCGATTTTACACAGTTGCCAAATATTTTTGCACTTACATTTGCAATGTACTTGCGGCAGTATAATAATTTGATTGTGGGACACAAACGAAGAAGCTCGTAACGTCAAGGCCTCAGAGATGGCGCCAGTTTTTAAATCTGGTTTACAACAATTTCATTTTGAACCATAGCTACAGGTATTAATTTTATCAAGGTCGGGCTACTTTTGCTGGGACTCATGAAGGGCTAGGCCTAGAAACTCAGTAGCCTCAACATTGTTCTTATCAATCCAACTATTGTGCGTATTATCAAAACCTAAGCATTTTACGAATACTGTTAACTATTTTATTTTATTTCTTTTTTAACTAGCTAATATCAGGATATTCAACTTTTTGCAATTGCGCTTCTTTGAATCCTCCTTTGATATCCTGATGATTTGTATCTTGAAGTAAATACGTAACTGGATTTGAAAAATGCGCCTTTTTATTGTAAATATTTTAGTAGTCCAGTTTGATTTATATTGCTTGTCACATACTTCCCTAAATTTGAAAATACGTACGAGATATCCATTATTTATTATAGATTTTGTCACATTATTTAAATTGTTCTTTCCTATTAGAAAATTGTAAGAGGATCCTATCTGTACCTTTATATTGATACTCTTTACTTACAGATAGAGATGTTCGAGCTTATAAAAATGACTTTTTCGTGGGAATTATTATAAAAATTAATCACGCCCAATTGGCTTCCTGTTTTCCTGTTTCTCAAAATGTACCGATATTATCCTCTATACCATACAAAGGCTATTTACATTCTGATAAAGTAAGAATCCCTTACAAGCTTCGATATAAATCAGTATTAAAGCGATTTCCTGGATCTATCAGCATTCTCTAGTACTCAAACAAAAAAAGGGGGCAAAATATTCCCCACACATAACTCGCCCTTTCCCAACCCCAAAAGATCTTTGCCTTAAATAGACCGCGTTGCGGTCTCGGATCTGAACGATTCCTGGAATCTTGTTGTCGACTATAATTGGAGGTTTGTTAGGGATTTCATTGGCCGTGTAAATAGATTACGGGACCGATGGAAGAAAGGGGCGATAAATAGTGCTAATAAAGAAGGACGAGATGAGAATGGGCAAGGGAGCGATGGGACAGCTAGCACATCGTTGACGTTTTTTATTGCATTATTACTAGGTAGAGTGTAGAATGTGCGAGAAAATGTTGACCGCTAATCCCTAAGTATTTTTTATCATTTATTTAGTATGAAAACATTTTGATAAAATTTACTTAGTGCGCACTAGAGTACTAATATTAAACTATGCAATCAGCATTTATTGACAGCTATTAAAACATGAGTATGATAATTACGACAGCAATCTGAGGCGAGAACGGTTATGAATTATTGGTCTAATCCAGATTTTGTAAAGTCTATACGAAGTCAGTGTAAACGGCTAGGAAATTGGGGTACGATCAATTTCTCATAGATTTGCATTGAAATGCATGAAATCAAAATCCTAATTGACGGCTCCTCGTAGATACTCTACGTTGACTTGAGAAGTCTGTCCACACAAAATGTGGGCGGTATTAGAAAACTAGCACATTTGATTGTTCCCTGCGAAATTCCTTAATTGTTTTTAGAGTTAGAGCATTAAAATGGTATGATTTTAACGACAGTCACAGCACTGACGCGTGGTTTCAGTTAACGTGTTTTGACAAGTTTGTTTTGTTAATTTTTGTCAGTATTTGCTTTGTACTTTGTTGTTGTTTTTGTGATTGTTGTTGGTGTGTGTATTTTAGCTCTGTTTTTATTACATAACTATGTTGTTCTTGGAAATCAATATTTAGGTAATCAAAATGGCGTTCTGGAGACCCTTCGATATTTCTCATGGTGAATTGGAATCTGAAAATCCCTAAACCAATGCCGTTGCAGAGCTTTTAGAGTTTCGTAATAAAGACTTACATATTCAAACACAAAGAATTATTTTAAATATGTATACATGTTTGAAAAGTGAAAATCAGGAGGCCTCAGAAAATGAAATAGTAAAAAGAATTTGTGAGCTAACTAAACTTCCACGCTCTACAGTTTATAAAGTGATTAAGGTAGGAGATATCATTGATCATTATTTAAAGCGAAAAAGATTTAACCAAAAGCTAAAAAAAATTGATAATGCTTCCAAAGAAGTTATACGCCGAGTAGTATATCAATTTTACAAAGAGAACAAAGTCCCGACATTGGAAATGATTCGAGACAAATTATCGGGTTACCACAATTGTTGTTGTTCTTGTTCTTCTGGTGCCTCCCTTTCCAGGAGCGGTTGGCTTTGCTGCAAGGCAATCCGCCAGCACAATTTGTGAGTGACCTCGATGTTTACTGGCTTTAGACCATATCGAAGCCACAGATTCTGCTCAACTAAAACTTCATCTCAGAATAAAAGTGAGTGGTAACTATATTACAAAGCTCTCTCAATTATACTTTAAAATGAGGTTGGGGGTTAGTAAAAACGACACAACAAAGGAATCGAAGATGGACAACAAAGGCATTCACAAAAACATTTACACAAGCTAAGGAAGCCAAGGAAAGGTATTTGAATCAATTGAGCATTGCATATGTTTAAAAATTAATCTTATTTATGGATAAAAACCTTGCTATTATGTCAACTATTTCCTCAGATGGATCGCTCAACACAGAAAAAATAGACATTCGCGCATTTTTGCGCCCAAGTTCTTCATAAATATCAAAATTAGGAATTACATTAATTGGGCACTCAAAAAGTATATGATTCAGGTCTTCAACAAGATCACACTCACATAAAGGATTTTCTTTTAGGTTTAATTTGAACAGATGCTGTTTCGTTGAACAATGACCCGTATGCATTCTTATGACCATGGTAAGATGTCATCAATTCTTATATGGAAAACGCAAAAACCAGCATTTGGATGGAAAAGTATCTTGTACTTTAGGATATAAATATTTTTTTCCAGAAGCAAATTCCTCCAAAGAATTTTATATTTAGTACTGATTTCTTTTTTAACTATTGTTAAAATATCCCGCGATACCAAAGGAATGTCCATGGGCACATTCAAATCTTTGCCTATTTTGGCAAGCAAATCTGCTACCAAGTTACCATGGATGTCAGCATGTCCTCGGATCCAGGAGAGCAAAACTTTAAAACCGTTTTGGTTAGGCAAAGCCATTAACCTTTTAGTTTTTAAAGACCAGTAGTCGACTGAAGCAGTGAAATGTTTGCCTTTAATTTTACAAATTACACTATAAGAATGTGAGAAAATTATAGCCTTCTTAAGCAGTTTATTTATGGATAATTTAACAACTTGATGAATCGCTATAGATTCTGCTTTAGCTATACAAAGCCCTGAAGGACGTCTCGAGGAGAATCTATAATTAATATCAGGGATATACAATCTCTCCTACCCTTTCATCCGCTTTTGATGCATCTACAAAAATAAAAGTATAATTGTTTAGGTATTTTTCCGTTGCAAGTTGAAATTTTTCTTTTATCATGAGTTTATTTTTTTTAATGTTAAAATTAAGAGTTTCTAGTAAGGAATGTTATTGCTATTATTGAAATTAGGTTTACTTATCAGGTTTCTACGTATATCATAAAGTTCTGTGATAAGTAGATAATTTTGAAGGCTAGTTATTTTAGCCAAGTATTTTGCAGCGAATTTTCCTTCTATGGTCAAGATCCATCATCGCCGCCTCAGCTAAAATAGCCACCAGGGGGGGCGGACCTCATACAACCCAAGCATACTCTCAGTCCTTGGAAGAATACCATGCCCAGTTTGTTGATGCATGTTTGACTAGAGGGCCTAAACAAGATAGATCCATAATCCAAGAGTGATCTACTTAGGGGTTAAATATCATCAGGAGCGTTCTAGGATCTGCACCCCACCACACCCTACAGATAGCTCGCAAAACTTTAATGTTCTTCTGAGCCTTGATAGCAACACTCTCAATATGGGCATCTCATTTCAGGTGCTTGTTAAGAATAACCCCTAAAAATTTCTCGTGAATTTAAAGGGAATGATTGTATAATATATTTTGATTACTGGCACTGGGGACCTCCTTATTTCCTTAGTGAACCAGATGCCCTCGCATTTATCTACAGATAGTTTCAGGTCATGATTTTGCAGCCATTCCAATACATTTTCAATTTTTGAACTCAATCTTCCAGCCATACTATCTATATTACATTCCTTCACAAAATAACAATATCGTAATATCCCAATATCTGTACATCCTCAGGTAAAACAAAAAAGAATTCAGAAATATAAATATTGAACAAAAAAGAAAACCTTGAGGGAGGGCCTTCGTGGCCATCATGGGGCCCAAAAGATCACCGTCGTTTCCCCTAAAATAGAGAAGTCTCTTATATGAATACAAATATCTCGACACTTTTCGTAATATCTTACTTTATCGTGGTTTTAAATATAAAAGATTGGATAAAAGAATGGTTATCATGGAATCGCATCCCATAGTTGCTCACCGGCAAGCATACTTACGCAAAATACAGGAATATCGCCAAGCAAAAAGGGAAATAGTGTATTTAGATGAAACATGGTTCGATACACATGACGTAGTTGAGTATGGTTGGGTAAATGATAGCAGTAATTGCAAATTAAACGGGCCTGTTTCTTGCGGCAAACGGGTGATTATACTACATGCAGGAAGTGATAAGGGCTTTGTACCCAATGCTTTATTATTGTCTGCCAAAAATATAAAGACCTCTTCGGCTGATTATCATGTAGACATGGCCGCCAGTCTGTTTGAAAAGTGGTTTACCGAACAATTGCTGCCGAATATTCCCCCAAATTCCGTTATTGAAATGGACAATGCATCGTATCATTCCCGCTTTCATAGCAAAGTTCCCAATAGCAGTAATGAAAAGGACGATATTCTGAAATTCATGGAGAGCTAAAATATGAAAATTTCTCAAAAGGCGACAAAAAAAGTGTTCTTGGAAGCTATTAAAAAAAAGAACTTTACAAAATAATATGTCATTGACAAATTATGCGAAGCACATGGGCATACCATTTTGCGGCTTCCCCCCTATTACTGCATATTTAATCCGATTGAGATGATGTGGGCTGCCATCAAGAAAAAACTTATAAAATATAATCAATCGCCAACTAACAGTGAATTCGTACTAGGAAATATAAGGACAATAATTGATGAGGTAAACGCAAGTGGCATTTGGATGAACTGTGTCAGTCAGGTTACAGAAAGGGAGGGCGAATATTTTACCGGCCATTGACCCCATAATAATAACACCAAATTCAGATTCCAGCTCTGCGGATTCAGATGGTGCCTTTCCATGAATTACTCAGGTGAGTGAAACAAAATCATATAACTCTACTTTTTCTTATTAACTTTTTATGTAATGCTGACATAAAAAGGTACGTTTAAAACCCAATTATGCTAGCAATTAAGCAAACGTTGTTATATTATGTATAATATAATTATGAAAAATATAATTAATTCCATATTTTTCCATTTCTACCTTCGCGTCGCACGTGTTTGCTGAATTATTCAAAGGAATTACCGGCTGTCAATCGAGTTTCGATTTATTGCTGTTTACACTAACTTCGTACAGACTTTACGTGTCTAATTTTATTTCCTGGTCAAGTCAAAACTTATAAGTATATATTTGGTCAACAAGTAAATAAACGTCGTAGTTAGGCATGACTGGAAAGTCAAGTCCATTAATTAATTTTACGCAAGGCTGGTCAAAAATGGTTAGAGTTGTTCCCAAGGAGAAGGTCTGATATTGTTGTGCGAAAAGCTGAAAATGTTTCCATCGCTAGAGCCATGGCAATGTCTAGACCTGTAGTGCAGTCCTATTTTGAGAACCTGGAAAGCGTGTTAACAGAAAATTCACTTTTTGACAAGCCCGGTAACATTTTTAATTGTGATGAGACTGGACTTTAACTAAACACCCGAGCTAGTCAATTACTTGCCCAAAAGGGATCTAAATGCATTTCAAGTATTAGTCCAGTAGAAAAGGGTTAAACAATATCGGTCCTTGCTTGTATTAATGCTGAGAGTGGATATTTACCTCTCTATTGTATTATGAAAGGCAAAAATAAAAAAAGAGGATTGGAACGATGGTGTGCCACCTGGTTCACGCATAAAAATGAGTGAAAAATCAGCTTACGTCAATTCCGATATGATTTTAGGTTGGCTAAAAAATAATTGTTTTCCTAAAAAGCCTAATGAAACGGTGCTATTAGTCCTAGACGGTCATTTTTCACACACCTCAAATCTTGAAACACTTCAGTTTGCAGAAGAACATAACATCATACTCTTTTGTTTACCACCCCACCCCATACCACTCACGCTTTACAACCGCTGGATAGATGTTTTTTCAAATCTCTAAAAGGGCAATATTATGAAGCTTGCAGGTATTTTGTAAAAAATAACAAAGACCAAAAACTAAGTAGGAAATTATTGGGTGAGAGCTGGGATAAATCCGCTACAGTGCAAAATGCGTTATCAAGTTTTCGTGCCACGGGTCTAATGCCCTTTAACCCAAACATAATTCCGGAACACGCCTTTCTCGTTAGAGACTTAGAATCAGGTGGCCCACCTGATACAAATTTAGAAACTATTGAAAGGCCAACTTTAGAAAATATTGAAAGGCCTTTATCACCACAACCTGGTCTATCTGGGTTACAAAATTTGCGAGAGAAGACTCCACCGAAGAATGTTACTACTACGGATCTGACACTTGGAAAAATTTTAGATAAAGTTTCTCCTGTTCCAGAACTTACCCTAGCCGTAGAAAAAGTGCGACGTCCATTAACTGGAGTGCTACCTTCCGATAACTGCAAGAAAAAAGTATCCAAGCAAAAGGAACACAAAGTGCCCAAGCAAAAATAATACAAAGTGCTCAAGCAAAAATAAAACAAGTTAAAAAAACGAGGTATACAGTTTCTTCTTCAGATTCAGACGAAGAGCCCGAATTAGACGACACTGAAAAAGCCGAGAATTTAGATGATTACGAAAATGAGTGCGTTGGTTGCGGGGAAGACTACAGAAAAACCAAAAAAAAAAGAGAAGACTGGATCAAATGTGTTATATGCCAGCGATGGTTTCATGAAAATTGTTCAAACTTTAAATCAATATGCCAAGCATGTGGCCTAAACCCTACAAAGAAAAAGTCATATTGAGGTGGTCCATCTACCCTAGCATGGTCCGTCTATCCTCGCACCTAGAGGAGAGTTGGCACAGTGTAAGCCTTTTTAATTTATGGTATATATTTTTATTAATAAATATTTTAGATGTTTCTTTCGGTATTATCTTGAACAGGCATTACTTTTTATGTTTCCATAAATATAGGTGTAATAAGTTTTCTGTCGAAATATTTTCCATCTATCCTCTCTTTATCCTAATGCTTTCAAAGAAATTATACGCCGAGTAGTATATCAATTTTACAAAGTCCCGATATTGGAAATGATTCGAGATAAATTATCGGATTACCAAAATTATGAATACAATCTCTGGACACTGTCTTACTTATTTGCGGTTTTAAATATAAAAAAATGGGATAAAACAATGGTTATCATGGAATCGCATTGCTCCCCAGCAAGAATATTTACGCAAAATTCAGTGATATCGCCAAGCAATAAGGGAAATAGTGTATTTAGATGAAACATGGTTTGATACACATGACGTAGTTGAGTATGGTTGGGTAGATGATAGCAGTAATTGCAAATTAAACGGGCCTTGTCCTTGCGGCAAACGGGTGATTATACTACATGCAGGAAGTGATAAGGGCTTTGTACCCAATGCTTTATTATAATCTGCCAAAAATATAAGCACCTCTTCGGCTGATTATCATGAAGACATGGCCGCCAGTCTGTTTGAAAAGTGGTTTACCGAACAATTGCTGCCGAATATTCCCCCAAATTCCGTTATTGAAATGGACAATGCATCGTATCATTCCCGCTTTCATAGCAAAGTTCCCAATAGCAGTAATGAAAAGGACGATATTCTCAAATTCATGGAGAGCAAAAATATGGAAATTCCTCAAAAGGCGACAAAAAAAGTGTTATTGGAAGCTATTAAAGAACGAACTTTACAAAATAATATCTAATTGACAAATTATGCAAAGCACATGGGCATACCATTTTGCGGCTTCCCCCTTATTACTGCGTATTTAATCCGATTGAGATGATGTGGGCTGGCTGCCATCAAGAAAAAACTTAGAAAATATAATCAATCGCCAACTAACAGTGATTTCGTACTAGGAAATATAAGGACAATAATTGATGAGGTAAACTGAAGTGGCATTTGGATGAACTGTGTCAGTCATGTTATAGAAAGGGAGGGCGAATATTGTATTTTACCGGCCATTAACCCCATAATAATAACGCCAAATTCAGATTCCAGCTCTGCAGTTTCAGATAGTGACTTTTCATGGATTTCTCAGGTGAGTGAAACAAAATCATATAATCTTACTTTTTCTTATTACCTTTTTGTAATGCTGACATAAAAAAGGTACGTTTAAAACCCAATTATGCTAGCAATCAAGCAAATGTTGTTTAAAATTTTATTTATAATATAATTATGAAAAATAAAATTAATTCAATATTTTTCCATTTCTACAGTCGAGTCGCACGCCTATGCCGAATTATGTTCACAGTGACTTCGTATAGACTTTACGCGTCTAATTTACTTTTCTGATCAAGTCAAAACTAATAAATATATATTTGGTCTACAAGTAAATAAAAGTCGTAGTTAGGCATGGCTGGAAAGTCAAGTCCATTAATTATTCCTTCTTTAGATGATATTGAGTTTTACTTTTCTACAACCAGCCAATTTTTTGATATATTTTCTTTCCGATGAAAAATTTTAGAATTCACTGGTGCAAGACGTTTCCAACAGATGTCTTATAATTATTATCGTTCTGAACCTTTATAAATCTAGGGAGTAGACAGCCAGACGCATTTCGTAATGTCGTTTTGCTTTTCGCTGTACATGGGTCCAAAATAGATCCCAACATTGTTTGCTTGCCAGCTGGTTACACGATAAATGATTTCGGCGGCCCGAACAATTTCATGTTTTCAAATATTTACAAGATTCACCAAGATGAGACATTTGTATAATGCGCACGTTGCGATACTATAGCAATTTATTCAAGGACATAATACATTTCTCGGCTGCGTGAGCCGTAAATCTTGCTCTCTTTCGCCAAAGAGAATTATTATTTATGTCCTTGTTTCTGTCGAAAACACTCATGGAAAACATTTGTAAATTACATTCATCCGAGATTCTACCACTTTCAAAAGGAGTAATGTAAAGTTCCTGGAAAATTGCTTGAGGTACCAAATACCAAGTAAGTTCCAATATACTATCAAAGGATGAAATCATCCCAATATTAGAAATACTTCCGCTCCAAATTGTCACATGATTGGTTGTATTACTTCTATCTCGTCATATGGGCGGGGCAGATGCAAGATCTCCATCAGCATTTTTCAAAGCGGGCAGTATTTCAAGCTCAATTTCTGAGAAGTCTTCATTGGAGACTTGAGAAACTGGAGACAGAACAGAAAACATAAATTCTTATCAAACATCTTCAATACATTTGTCAATTGTCAATTTTATGTTTTACATTAACTGAACCAATTCACATAAAGCCTATTTTTGCCTCTACAACATGGTAGATGCTTTGAGAAGTAATTTATAAGTATTACACTTAGAATGATACCAGAAATAAACGAGGAAGAAATTATGCATGCTATAAACTCAATGAAAAAAACAAGGCAGCAGGAGGAGATGATATAATCGCGGAAATGCTCAAGGAGGCACAGGAATTTGTCATACCGCAGTTAAAGCACCTTTTCAATCTCTGTATAGAACAACAAACAATAGCCACGAATTGGAATGAGGCAATAATAGTTATATTATTTAAAAACGGAGATCGAACAATGCTGGAAAACTACAGACCCATTAGCTTGCTGTCTCAGATGTATAAGCTTTTTATCCGAATCATAACCAACAGAATTACAAATAAGCTGGGTGCCTACGAACCGGTAGAACAAGCCGCATTCCGCAAAGCATAAAGCACTAATGACCACTTACTTACAGTAAAGATCATAATAGAAAAGTCGACCGAATATAACTTTCCAATTAACATGGCATTCGTGGACCACGAGAAGGCATTTCACTCCGTAGTACATTGGGCAATATTTGAAGAACTAGACAAAGCGCGAATAGAACATCGGTACAACAACCTTCTTAAAAATATATATCAAAGAGCAAATGCAAAAATCAAGCTACACGAAGAAAACAGACAACATTGAAATCAAAAGAGGTATCAGACAAGTAGATACAATATCCCCAAAACTCTTTACCTTAGCTCTGGAAGGAATTTTAAAAAAACTTAAAAGGGGAAATATGGGACTGAACATAAGTGAAGCCAAAATATCACACTTAAGATTTGCAGACGATATTGTTCTATCCGCCGACAACACAATGGATCTTGAAAGAATGCTTTCCGAACTAAAAATGAATAAAACAAAAACAAAGATAATGAGCCAAGACCAAGTACAAATAATAGTCAACGGGCACATATTGGAAAATGTTCAAGAAAAGATATATCGGGGACAACAAATAGAGATAGAAAAGGGTAACTAGGATAAGCGACATTTGGCAAATTAAGTCATCTACTTAAGGATAGAAGGATACCACAATACCTTAGAACAAGAATATTTGAACAGTGTGTAGTACCGGTGATAACATATGGAGCACAGACCTGGACTCTCACAAAGACAATTGTGAATAAATTGAGGACAACACAAAGAGCCATGGAAAGAGTTATGATAGGCGTAACACTAAGAGACAGAAAGAAAAACGAATGGATTAGACAGAGAACAAAGGTCGAAGATATAGTGGAGACAGTCACAAGCCTGAAGAGGAGTTTTGCAGAACATATAGCCCGCCTTACAGACGACAGATGGAATAGCTGAATAATACGCTGGAGACCATGGGAAGGAAAGAGAGGAAGAGGAAGACCAATTATGCGATGGTATGACGACATAAAACGAGTGGCAGGATTTGGATGGACGAGAACAGCACAAAACATAGAGAACTGGAGGAGAGGAAGGGAGGCCTATGTTCAATACTGGGCGCAATAAAATTGCTTGATGATGATGATGATGATGATCCTTAGAATGTTACCTTGGTGTTGCCGGAGACGCGTGTAGTCTGTTATTGTACCTCGTTAATGCAATGCCCCTTTTGAAAAAAAATCCTTTATCTAAAAATGGCTTTCACTAGCCATGTTTTGACTAATGTAGAACTAAAAGAGATTCTACGGAAGAAGGGAAACAGATTTGGATAAATCAAGGACCAACATTTCAGAAATGAAGAGCGAAGAGGATGAAAGAAAAAATGAAAAGTCGGCAGAGAGTGACTATTCCGACAGTTTCTCTGCCGAATCCAGTAGTGATAACGAAGAATGTGAGGCGGAGTCTGAATTAGGTAGGAAAGCGATCATAGGAAAAAGTGGAAATAAATTATATGTCGCCATTTTTGCCGAACCAGACACGCACAGTACAAAAAAATATGTTTCGATTATCAGGACTGAAGCCATGCGCCTTAAATACAAGAGATGAGATGGAAGCATGGGAGTTATTTTTACTGATGATTGTATGCATTAACACATAAATAGGAAAGATATAAAAAGTCGGCCAAGTACACAGATTTGATGATAAAGATAGAAGGCAGCAGCAAAAACATGATGACAAGTTTGAGGCCATGAGATTTTCATGAAATACCGTTAAAGAAAATTATACAAAAAATTATACACCAAGGGCATATGCTAAAATTGACGAGAGCTGCTTAGTTTTTGAGGTAGGTACCCCTTCGAAATTTATATTCCAAATAATCCTGATAAATATGGAATCAAAATCGTCATGGCTTGTGACACTAAATCGTTTTACATGTTGTCGACCATTCTTTATATTAGACAAGAAATTGAAGCTTAAGGTCTGAAGCGCTACTCATTTAAAATGAGTTAAAAATTTGTGAAAGCCGAGATGGATTGAATCGAAATGTAACAATAGATGATTGATTTCCATCTACAGACTTGGCAAAAAGAATTATCGGAAAAAAGCTGACTATGGTAAGAATCCTGAGAAAAATAAGGCAGAGAGTTTTTGAAGAAGAGAACCAGTGTTCCCCGTCCTGAATTTGTATACCATAAAAATACAATGATTGTTTAATTTTCTCCAAAAGAGGCACATTAGTTTTGCTGCTGTCAACTTTTCACACATAAGAAAGAATTGATGAGCAAACCATGAAAACCTGAGATCGTATTATTTTTTAATCCAGAAGAAGCAAGAGTAGATACAATTTTATTATGGTAGTGGCACATACACACTAAAGGGAGGTCCTATGGCACTCGACGAGCGGTGTGACACGGTTCTTGAATAGATGTAGGCTATAATTAGGGGGTAAACAGATGTCCTGGAAGTGAGTTCCACAACGAAGCAGTGCGCCAGACAAAGGAGTCCTTGTAAAGCGACGTTCTAGGTGTTTCCAGTTGAACGATGAATGGGTGTGCTCTAGTCGTCTGTCGTGACTGTCTGCTGGGGGCGGCATGATGTTGGCCAAATCCTGGGAACATCTGCCGTGAAAATATCTATAAAGCAGGAAAATCTCGGCCACATATCTGCGGCGTTCCAGACTATCCACACACCGGGTCATCCCTGGGTCACCGACGAGACACGGGAGACAAGGGTACTGTCATCTGCAAAACTGTAAACGGGATTATTGATTTCGGTTAGTAGGTCATTAATATAGAGGAGAAACAGAGTTGGTGAAAGTATTGCGCCATAAGGCACTCCGGTATTTATGCTGAATGTGTCTGAGATGTATCAATCAATTGCAACATGCAGATATCGGTTCCTGTGGGAGCAGAAAAATGCTGGCAGTCCGAAGGACGGTAGTTTGATGACCATTCCGTCATGCCAAACTCTGTCGAATCCCTTTACAATATCTAACGCAATTGCTCGAGATTCTCCGTAGTTCTCAATTGCCCTATTCCATATATCTGTTGGTCTCAAGGTATTTGAGTAGTTGCTGATTGAGTACACGTTCAATGACATTAAGAGATTACTGGAAGCAAGACAATTGGACGGTAGTTTGATGGCGTGGTTTTCTTGCCTTTTTTGGTACAGGTTGCACTCGAGCGACTTTCCAAGAAGATGGGTAAATTCCCTTTCGGTAAAACAGATGGCAGGTGTTTCATCTGGTCCTGATGTCTTTTGCGTATCTAGGTCTGTGAGGATTTTACGAATATCACGGTAGTGAAACTTAACTTCTGCCATGGTAGTGTTGATTTTGGATATGGTAGGTAGATCCTTGCCTTTGGGGACGTTTAAGGTAGAGTACGATGAAAACTTTTCGACAAACATATTTGCTTTTTCCTTAGCTGTAGTCGCAGTGATGTCGCTTTCGTCCATCAAAGGTGGGAGAGGCGTTTTTGTAAATATATGACATACTGCTTTCGCTACCGACCAGAAATTCCTGAAGCTATTGGGGCATTGCCAAAGTTTATTCCTGGTCCTTTGATTGTGTTTGTGGTCAGTTTCATCAATAACACGTTTACATTCTTTTTTCGCTTCGGTAAAATAACTGCCACTTTCAGCGGTCTGATTTTGCTGCCTGCTAGGCTTGCTGCTTCCTACCTTCCGCTCTTTCGCATCCTCTGTCCAACTAGGGCTTTCCTTTTGACGGTAACCTGATGGAATTTGTTATGTATGCTCCCTTTCCTGAGGCGATTACTAGCGTGATCTCTTCGCAACAGACCGGCGGGTCATCAGTGCCAAATCAGACGTCGAGCCAGGTAGAAGTTTCTGAAATATTTCCAGTTTGCACAATTGTAATGCCAGATTTAACGAGGCAATGGTGGATAATTCTGTAGTAGTGGCAGGTCACAAACCGTTGTAGTCAGAAGTACCTAATGGCGGGCCAACTGTAATTGTGTACTTTTGTTTTATTAGATGCTGGATGGAACTGGACTTAATTTATATGTAATATTTAAACTAAATAGAGACCAACAGAATCCCATTGATAAATAATTCCCAAGGATATATTTGCTGCAATAGATAGCATTTCAATTTAGTCACACCTCACTTGGAAAATCTGCTGAAAGTGTCATCTTTGTCTAAATATTTGCATCTGCTTATTCTGGATATATTAGGCCAAGGAGAAACCGTGCTAGGTGCTGAACAATGAAATCAGGTGATTACTGATAAGCTTTGTCACACATATCGTAGAAATACAAATCAAAGGGGTGATGAACTAAGTCTGAGGCATTAATTAATTAGGTTCCTAAGTTTGAGCTTGAGTTTGGAACATATTATGTAAACATTCAAACGCGAAGAGAGCAAGCAATTATAAACCTTTATTTGCAATGGTGAGCAGATTTTATTATATAGATAGACAAGCGGACCAACAGTCCAAAAGACTTTTGCCTCCCACCTATTTCTTACCATTGTCCGCAGTTTACAGGAACAGAACTTGGGCTTTAGTTGTTCTACCGATATCCCAATCCTCAAACCATACTCTCATGAGGTGCCGCTTACAGAAGGACAATATCTTGGGCATACCCGCTAAAGCACTTAAGCCGATTCTACGATGGATATGTCAAAATTCCAAGTCAAGTGATTTTTAAAGTTTTGTAATGAAACAGGGAACAAGACCAATTCAAACCATACTTCAACTGAGCCTGTTTCTTAAAACCTGGCGTATATGCTTTAGCCTTTTTCATAAAGCACTGACGGAGCTTGTAACTTTTAAACATAGGATTCCAGTTTGAAAACCTGTAGATTTTAACGTTACGCTTTTTAGCCCTTTATAAAACCATAATTTAACTGTATACTAGTCCCTTGAACTTGAGATGCCGTTAACCTTGGCATGCACTTGATCTTATGATGTACTTGAGATTATAAGTACTGTTAATCACTGCAAATGTAAGGTGCCCTTAAACTTGAATCTTCTTGCAATTTTTAGAATATTTACGTGTAATAATTCTTTGAAAAACAGACCATGGTTTATTTTCTGATAAACTATGGGGTAAATGTCTTTAAATCAACACCGGCTAAAAATGGACACTTTAATATTGTTGTTTGTTTATACAGAAAGTAAAAAAAAAATTAAATTGTATTTCATTTATGCAGCAAAAACACAAAGAATGTGTTTATACATTATTGTTTAAATACAAAACTCCGTTATCATTTATGTTTTACATAAAAGGAAAATTATTAAATTAGCCGCTTCAATAAGCAGTCACAAATTCATAAAAAATAATTTTTAAATCCAATCTAGTTTTCAGCATTGTTTTTCTCTATACTAATAAAAAGGGGCTTATCAAAAAAAAGCAATATTTGCGGCCTTTACCCTGTAAAATGTGATGTGCTCGAAATACATTTATCGAAAAATCATGGTGAAGGAGACCTTCAAAAACCGAAAACTTAAATAATATCCGTTAATGGATTTTTAAACCAAAACATAGTTTTTTTCTTTCACTAGTAAGTATGTTTAGCTATTTATTTCCGCTTTCTTTGCTTGTGTTTTTGAGTCGGCTGTCAGTTGTTTTCTTCCAGCGCAATTCTCCAGACCTCGGCTCGACCAATAAACTTATTTACTAAGATTTTTATTTGAATGAAACAAATAGCTTTTAAATACTATATATAATGAAGAGTTTCAAAAATATATGGAGTAGGGCAATTGAGAACTATGAAGAATCTCTCTGAGTTCGATATGACAAATTGCTCAACAAACAGCCGTCCTTCGGACTGCCAGCGTCTCTCTGCAGCTGGCTTGCTAGTTTCCCTAAGAACCGATCTTTGTACATTGCAGTTGATGGACACATCTCAGCTACAATCACCATTAATGCGGTAGTGCCTCAGGGGGCAATACTTTCATCAAATCTGCTGCTCATCTATATTAAGGACCTGCTGACCAAAACCAATAACCCTGTTTACAGTTTTGCAGATGACAGTAACCTTGTTTCCCAAATTAGATCAGAAAACTCTTACCAGCGACTGAGACGTATCACCGCAGACATGGTCAGATTATAGCAATAAATAATCAAGATCTGGAGAAAGTTCAAACCTTGGGCGAAAGGAATTTGGTCCAGTTCAATATAGCAAAAACCCAAGCAGCCACGTTTACCTAGAATGCCAATACGGTGGGCCCTGATTTTATTATGACAGGATCGAGCATTCCTTCATCTTCATCAATCCGACTACTGTGTGTCTCGGTCCTGGCATGACCACGTTGCTAACATCGCAAAATCAGCCTCGCAGAAGCTTGGTACACTATTTCACACCAAAATTCACTGCGGCCTGCTCTTGCTCTACAAAGCGCAAATAAGATCGTGCTTATAATATTGCTCACACATCTGGGGTGCGGCACCTAAGCACACCCTAAATCTGCTGGACACCATTCACAAGAGAGCTGTGGTCGAGATATCCCTGTTTTACAGATATTTTCACAGCAGATGTTCCCAAGATTTGGCTCGCATCATCCCGCCCACAGCAACGCCTGTCAACTGTCGCGACAGATGGCAAAAGCGCACCCGTTCGCTGTACAACTGGAAACACCTAGAACGTCCCTCTGCAAGAATTCCTTTCTCTGGCGCACTGCATCACTCTGGAACTCACTCCCAGGGCATCTGTTTCCCCCTAATTATTATAACCTACAACAAACTATTCAAGAACCGTGTCAATCAACAACTTCGCACACACACCGCTCTTCGAATGCAATAGGAACTCCCTTTAGTGTATGGGCAACTGTCATAAAAAAGTATTTCTATATATATTTATTATATATGTATCTAAAACATGTATTGTTTTAAATTTGGCAATAAAACGAAATATTTATTTTTTATAGGCCAATAATATATAAAATATACTTCAGGCCATCTTATTTAATCAAAAGCAATGCGAGAAATACCTGATTTCTTGAAAATCCTATTTTGAATAAAATTGTGAAAGAAAAAGAAAATTTAGTTTCGTTTTCAGAAGAAGTCATTTCGACTAGAAAAGCAACAGGCGTATAGACATATTTTCCAAATATTTCCTCAATAGAACTTTAACAAGAAATTATTCATGAACTGTATAATATCAAAAAGCTAGAAATGCTAATTTAAGATGGATGCTTGTTATAAATAATTAAAATCTGGCCAGCTGCAAGTAGATAGCGGGAGAAATTATTTGCGGTGTTTGTGGTGTGCGCTCAACGTTATAATAATTTGGGTAAATAGGCACTATTTACGTTACTGCGGTTTCAACTTTACACGAGACTAATTATTGTACAAATTGTCACCCATTTGGAAAATTATTAGCAATTATATACCGATCTACGGATCTGCCCCCATAATTAAGAATCATTTAAAGCGTGTAACGCAAATGTAAGTTGGGTATTATGATGCTGAGTAGTTTGGCTAACAATTTCATGCAAATATTGGGGCGGAAATAGATATGACTATAGTATTAAACTGCCTATTTGCGACGACACACCATCTCTAATCGAGGACATAATGACTATAGTCTATTTGGAAATGCTAAATGTTGTTAAAAAGTATACCGGGGGCCAAAACTGAATTGGTTATTTTATCGTAAAGCTACATAATTCGGTTCACTACATAATAATAAATAGAATTAGGCATTACACACCCGAATACGGGCGAAACGCAGGTGTACACCATAAAATATACAATAGGCTTCATTTACATATGAAAGAAATACGAGCTGTACAGATCTTTGAGCAGTAGTCAGTAGCGTCTAATTAACAACGCTGGAAATGCTTTCTAATATAAAAGCGGTTATTTTGTGGGTATAGAAATATATCGACATTAAGAAATTATAGGTGTAATAGTCTTTCTGAAACTAGACAAATAATCAAATGTTTAATAATTATTCAATATTTAAAATTATATAAAATAATTATAAAAACTAAAATATATGCAATAATATATAATAATACACAAAATAATTCTACAATAATACGATAATTAAAATAATATATTCAATTAAAAAAAAACTACAAATTGTCATCTGAACAATCGGTTGAATTGTCACTCTCACTCACATGTATAATAATTGGTTCTACTGTTTCATCAACCATATTGTCAAGCTGCCATATTCGTTTTTCCTCGTTTATTACATGCTCTACACACTTTCGCCTTTTACCTCCATCAAGATGTTTAATAGCTTCGTGAAAGAGTCCCCCAACAATCTTCATTTTGTAGGCAGTATTTCTGGTGGCAACAAATTTTTACTTGCGCCCAAACTAACTCTATGGGATTTAGCTCACAGTGGTAGGGCGGAAGTCGAAGTACAACAATACCACGTTGGTTTGCCATTTCGTCGACCATATATCGAGTATATTTGTGCTTTTCCATGTTTTCTGTGTTCAAAAGCTCCTTTTTGGCCATGTCTTCTTCGAAATGGATTTTTCTTTCAAGAGCCACTGTTTTGTGTCCGCTTTTCGCCAAGCACTTGTTGGTACTTTTTCTATTTTTCTAGAATGGTAGGTTGCATTATCAAGCACTATAATAGATCCTGGGGGTATTAGATCTAACAGTTACTGAAAGTATTCTTCAAATACATCTGCATTCATGTCTTCATGATAATCTCCAGAGTGTTTCGACTTAAATGTTAACAGGCCCCCTTCTACGAACCCATTTACACTACCAATATGGACCACAATTATTAATTTGCTGCCTTTTCCAGATGGAGGTTTTGTTCCTGTAGACCAGCTCTTCAGCGCAGCTTGTCGGAAACTTTTTTATTTCTGTCATGCCACATCTTGTTTACTGTATGCCCTTAATTTACCCATGTTTCGTCCAAAAAAAAATATGTTTCGGTTTTCATTACGATAGTCTTTTATCATCCTTAGGTACTTTCTTCTCCAGCAAATAATTTAATTTTTTTTTCTATTGAAAGTGTTTTTCTGTTTTGTGTATCCCATTCAAAATTAATTTCTTTCAATGTTTTCCGTATAACGTCACTATGTTTCAGGCTCTAATTCCTCAAGTAATATAAATAAGAAATATTCATATACTTAATATTTTCAACCTATTATATTGGGTAATTCCTGGACTAAATTAAAGTCAAAAGGTACATTTAAACGCGTGATATAAAATGATTGGATTTTGATAAAAAGCGCTGCCAAAATTTGTAAATATTTTTTTTCGGTTTTAACTAAAAATTTCGAAAACATTTCGAGATATTGCACCAACTTTTGATATATTATATTATGGCATAAATACATAGTTTTTGTTTTAAAAGACTATTTTTTTAATTACTCAGTGGCGTATGAATCAAAATATTTATTACGTCCCATTCTCTCGAAGATGATTTTTTTTTCATAATTTATTCATTACCTCTATATCGAAAGCCCAGCATTTTAGGACATACGTTTGTTTATATGAACTAAAATTGGTCCAGGAGGCACCCAGTGAAATAATTATATAACACCAAGTAACACCCTGTATAAAGTTAGTGCCCTCACGGCTTTATTTCTGAAATAAAGAATAATTAATTTCCTCGTTTAAAAAAAATATCAAACGAGTCGAGATATTTTATTTCAATTCATATCGATTATAATATGAAAGGTCATATTTTGAAAAGAAGCAAAATTTGATAGTTTAGTCAGGATATTGATGTTGGTCGGTATAAACAATATTTATTCTTTAATCATTTATCACCATAAAGTGGGGGGTGGTAATTAACTTTATAATTAAGCACTTTAATTAGTGGACTGTATTAACATAGGGTGGTGGGGGTTTTATTCATAGAGTGTGAATTGAAACATGTATTCTAGGTATTAGGTACTTTAATAATGCAATAATTAATTTGCATTAAATATTATTAATATATACAATAATTTCTAACTACTTTCAAGCATTCATCCTTTCACACATAAAACTAAATAGGTACTATACATACGGTTAACTATTATTAAATGTCTAACAAAGCTTCTTGATTATTTAAATTTAACAAAAACTCTTTTCTTTACTGAATTTTAATTAACGTTATGTTTCAACTAACTGCCTTTCCATTCCCACAAAATGCCTTGTACTTTCCGTCTTCTTCGGTTCTCTCAATTAACTTTCCAGGGATATAAGACTTCGGACATTTAATTCGATTCTTGAGTACAGGAATAGATTTGTCTAACTACAAATTTCCATCCGCCATTTTACCTTCTTCAATTTTCTACAGGGGAGACTCTACGAGCTGTATTGTCTTAAGCGAATGCGTTAAAACGCCCAGAAGAGTTCCTTATCCGAGAAGAACATAGTACACAGACATTTTCTAAATATCTGTGCAAACAAATAAGAAAAACTACTAAATATCTTGGCGTCAAACAGGGCTACGACTGGGTAGATGTAATTGGCGCTAAATTCATGCAGAGCGATAACTGGATTGATGCATCACGGTTGAGTGATTGTAAGGCACTAAAATCTAATTTTTCCTTCCCGGCAGGGGAAGTAAAGTGGTAAATTGCGCGGAGACGGATGCATTTTAAAGGGTACAACATGTTCTTTCTTTATTTGACATATTGTTGTTTACACAACATTGACGGAGACAAGGATATATTAAATTGAGAACGATAAATAACGATTTCCTAGACGGAGTGTCAACTTGCTTTTTAGAGATTGTTGAATATAACGAAATCTATTATACCGACAATCAAAGTTCGGACTAAGGAGTAACTGAAATACAATGTTTTAAATGCACAAATTTCTGTTTACCGAGGGCTGAAATAAATTTATTTGAGTTTAATTTTGGCTCAATTATACTACGAGCATACATGGTGTTATCACCAAACTATACGGGGAAAAACGATAAGTTATTCACATGTGGGGTGTTTCCCCAGCAGATGTCAATATTTTTCTTTTTAAAAATAGCACGTCAATATCCATATTTTTGTTCTGTTTCTTTCAATAGTTTTAATTGTTATTGTATTTCTTAGCAAAATCTGTATCTTGACATTTTTCATCTAGGACAAGGTTTAAATTTTAGATATTTCCTGAGAAAAATGTCATAAAACCAATAACAGGCAACACAATTAAATCGATTGTCAAGGAATATGATTCAATGTATTAAATGTAGAGAAAAAAAGTTCTCTTTCAGAAATAAAATATTTTTAGCTAATTACTAAAAATATTTTACTGATAAAATACTAGAAATGGAACTAAAAATTCATATGCTTGTGGACCACACATCAGAAGTGAAACTTCGTTCGCACAGAAGAAAATATTTTTTTATTTATTTTTTTTTATTTTACAAAAATTCGTTGACACGAATAGTAGAACATCCTCTGCATGAAACCTCGTCTTGTTCAACGATTGATTCTTTTTAGAGAAACATCAATTTAAAATAAACCTTTGGGCAGGTATTATAAATCGATACCTTATTGGCCCTGTGGTATTACCAGACAAATCGAATGGAAATATTTACTTCTAGAAGATTTGCACCTTTTAAGTCGGCAGGGACTGTGGTATATACATCAGAAAGTTTGTACCTTCCGTTCTTTTTCACCTACCGACCCATCCATAGACGCGTTTCGCCGTTTAATGGCTCGTCAGTATGGCTATAGGGTCAGCAGATAAGAGAACGGTACTTGAGGCTTTAAATAAACCCAGTGAAATTCAAACCAGTAGTGTGGTCTATGTACGATGGAGCGCCACCTCATTTTTCCGTTGCTGTTCGGTCATATTTGCATGATTAATACCTTAATAGGTGGACTGGAAGACACAATGATCCACCAGTACGATGGCCACCACGTTCACCGGACCTAAATATGTGCGATTTCTTTTTGTGGGGTGCTCTTGAAACGGAAATATATAAGACTCCCGTTAACAACCATTTTAATAATCCTGACACATTAGATAAAGTTCCAGTTCATTTTTTAAGAAGTGTAAATAAGTGTAATCAGCAAAATGGCGGTCATTTTGCACATTTGCTTAATTAATGTTTTGGTTTTATTTCGTTTTTTTATTATTGATAATTACCGATCTCCCTCTCTACTTTCATTACCGGTCGCCCAATCACACATTTTGTAACTTTTCTAATACTTTCACCAGCTTACTCTCCAGCTACAGCGCAACTAAAGAAGTTTCATTTCAAAAAATTTAGAAACTTAAATAATAAGTACATAAAAACAACCTCCACTAGCCGTGACCGAGCCTTCTCCTATTCTAGTCATTGAACTTCTTCGTACCCTTTCCAAATTTCCTGGTGTATACCATTTCTCAAATCATCTTTATTAATTCATTCTGAAGGAAATAAATCTGGTATTCATGGAGGCCATGTTTAAGATTATCCAAAATTTTCCGGAAAAACCTGAGATATAGGTTAAGAATGATTCTATTAAATGTTCGTCAATGATTCAACTTTCGTTACCGTTCGCCCTATCACACATTTTGTAACTTTTATAACAGGTTCACCAGCTTACTCTCCAGGTACAACACAACTGAAGAAGTTTCGCTTCAAAAAATTAAAAAATTATAATAATAAGTCTACGTAGAATGTTAAAAATAATCTCCACCAGCCGTGATAGAGTCTTCTCATTTTCTAGTCATTGGACTTTGTGCCCTTTCAAAATTTCCAGATGAATACTATTTCTCAAATCTTCCATATTCACTCGTTTGGTACAAATACAGAAGAATCTGAAGGAAATAAATCTGGTGTTCAATGAGGCCATGGTTCAGATAATCTGAAATTTTCCGCAAGAATGCGAAAATGATTCCTTGTTGGGTTTAAATGTGGGAACAATGATTCTGTTAAATGATCGTCAATGTTTCCAACCCATACATTCAATAGGCTCCCAATGTATACTCAAAAGTAGTCCTACTGTTCAGGAATCATTTATGAAGATCCACTTGATATCCATTTCGCTTAGATCGTTGGACATCAAGATAATATATGGATATCCCATGGTTATCCATTTTCGAAAAACCATTGGATAATATTTCAAACTGTGAATGGAAGTCGAAGGACGAATAACTTGACAAGTATTATTCGTATTTTGATGTTCGGCAAATGTTTAGTTTCTATATTGGACACCTCTTCCATCAAAACCAAAGTATACAAATATTTTGTGCCTACATCTTATAGAGTTCCATTTGTTGCTTTAAGTGCATCTGAGATAGCTTGTAGACTAGTCTTGCGCGTGGTACCCTTCAGCCTGTGCGCATATTTTCGGAATAATTAAACTAGGGTCAATGCTGGATCAGTGGAGAATTGTCCGGTAGATGTATGTAAACATCCAATTAGCAAAATTTTATTTCCGGACTACTTTACTTGGTCATAGTCAGAATTATTGTCATTTTACTGTATCCATCAAACATTCATAATTGGAGCGGTATTATTTAGTTACCAAAATTTTCACATCCCAAGGATAGCTAAATACGGACGTCCCACGAGTGACCAAGATTGTATTGTTTTTCTTCGTCCAATGGACTAGCAGCTGATATTTTCGATTATACACTGAACGCCCCAGTGAAGTATCATATCTAGTTACCAAGTTGCTGGGTGAACAATCATATATAATAAGTAAAATTAGGGAAACTTATAATATAATTGTAAGACTAAAATAAAAGTGTTTTTCTCGTCTCGACAAGACCCCAATAAAACCCTTAACTAGGTCAAATCACGCGACTCGTCAGGCTTTCGGCCTATTTATCCCCCCCTTGACGGCTGTGTTTAGGGACTTAATAAGCCTGGCAGTTCTCTCACGTATTCCAGGAGCCCACTCTGCATTCAGAAGGCCGTAAATTGAACACAGAGCTCATAAAGTAGTCCGAGACACTATCGGTAGCACATCAGCGCTACGTGGTTTCCATCAGAAGTCTGGATGTGGGAAAGGCGGCATATAAGGGCAACTAGAAGCCCTTCGATTATGCAGACTGCATACCGTCTAGCGATCACGGCAAAGATTTATAGATTATGTGTGCGTGTTTTTTTGAGATCGATGTCGCACTTCGACAAATGGGAGGAAATCGACTGCGATTACAGTCGAGTGGAAAATTGTCTCATCCGGCGGAGCAGAAGGAATAATTTAAATTAGAAAATGTGGCAATTCAGAAGTGGGATTGTGTAATTAAATTTGGAAACATAGAAATAATTTATTAGATTTTGCTTGCAACTGTTCCTCGTCATACTTGATAAATGAACATTTTCCGCAGCTTATAACTTATTCTCTATGTGTTTGTGATTTAAATTACTGACCTTGTTGGTAATAATCCTACAACTGGAGCATAATGAAATAATGCTTTTGGTATAAAAATTTTGCATCCTAGCCAATATTGCACAGTATTATTGTAAAATATTATTGATTGTCTCATGGCTTCTGAGCCCTTTTGTCAATTTAATTAGCAGTCCTTTATATCAGTCAATATTGAACATGTATTGTCATTATTGGAAACTTCACACAAACACAATCATTGAGTGAAGTTTCAGCGAATTTGTTAGTTATTGATGCAACGATTTACTATCCCGTAACAATTGAGCTTCTAGTGTGTCAAGCAATTAAGTGATGGCATTGCACACATCTAATGGAAACTCTCTGGCAGTGTGTGGAACATAGCATTGATAGATTAGAAATCCTCAGAATTTAGTCGCTCCGATATTGTTTAGAAATTAGAGATGTCAACTTCCGAAAAGCCAATTTAATCCGAACAGGCTTTAGAAGTTACTTTGCAGGTTTAAGTTTCAGTGAACTATAATTGGTAATTTCTTTGCGTTTAACTTATTTTTTGTTTATCTGAATTGATATAGTGGAATAGGTGTAGAAGATTTAATTTCGTCGACTACTGCCCAATTTTTTAATATAAAATACCACACTCTTTCGAAATGCAAAAACCGTAACGTACGCCATTTTTGATTGCCATTAATTTAAATTGTAAAGGTAAAGTGCTGCGCCGCAAACTAATAGAGTTGTAACTACCGCAGTTAAAATCTCGACGTTGACAGAACGTCCCCATATCGCTGATGTAATTTTCTTCGTTATTTGTCTGGCATCAACGGCAGTAAAAAATGGCGCGAGGCGGATTAACAGAGATACAACTGGTATCGTTTAGAGTAAAGAGATATATGGGGTTGGGGTAATTGTTACGTCGAGAAGCTTTTAAATTGGCTGAGGAGAAAAATGCGATTTCGCGGCGGTTAGGGTAAAGTATCATTAGGGAGCCGATAGTCTGGAATAGATGGTGTCGATTAAGTTTAACTAGATAGTTCGAATTTTGGGCAGCTCAATACTACTTTACTCAGGAGCATTTAATGTATCTTATTATATTATCTCATTTTAGTTATTATGCCATGATATTTTATCTATTTACTAATTTATTTTAGGGCCTATAACTAATATCCCTTTTATTATTGAGATCACTTAATAGAGAAATGGAATAGAGAAATATAGATTTAACAAAGATTTATAGGCTAAAGGGAATACAAATTTCATAGTTCATTGAGGAAAGTCCACACATTTGAGAAAAGGTTAATTTTGGATTAAATTTTTTTAGTCTCATTAGCTAATTAAGACAATTGATTCGTCCCGTGAATGGCATGCAAAAATGTGATACGCATACATATTTCTCCTTGTGACCTCATTTCTCTCAGCGATAATGACGAGCTGCATTTTCAATTTAATTTGCCACAGAGCGACTTTGAAGCAGCGTTGCCATAGAAAAATTTAAAATTGTATCAGATTTGAATTGAAATTGTACCAGCTTTAGCATTTTTGTACAAAATTCATATTTTTTGCTATTTTTTCAAATTTACCGTCATTATCATATAGTAGACCCCCACTTTTTCATTGATTTAAGCCAGAAAACCGAAACTTGCAATTGCAAAGCAAAACACATTTCAACTAAGCCTGGCATATACAACTAGTGGAATAAAAACGGAAGCGCCATCTGTGAAAGTATGCTATAACCCGTATAAGTTCGGTACTATTCGCTTTCCTGCTTGAAAATCCAAACTGACTAGTAAATGTACATGAACAAATTTCCGCTGTTAAATATTGTCACGGGCCGATTTGGCGATTGTATTTCAATGCCATAATATTTAAAAATCGCTGCCGCCTTTCAGCATTTCAAGTGCGATTGGGTATATTTGCGAAATGCCCTCGTAGTTCCGTTCGATCGTGCACTGCACCACTTGAAGTTGTCTTGGTCCGATTCGATGAGAAATAAAATTTGCGTCGCTAAACAAATATCAATTTGGAACCAATTGAATTTGGCGTGTACGAGATTAAAGTCTGCGTTTCCGCTTCCAGTTAGCTATTAAACCGTGAAATATAGCCATGTTACCGTGGATGTTCAACCATGTGCGCAATGTTGGACTTACTGATTTTTGCGTGTTGAATTTTGAGTGGTCAGCAATTTTGGTTGCGATACGTACCGGGTGGTGGAAAGATTGATCCACGTAAAATGTGACATATGTTAACCGTATGATGTGTGGACAAATTTCTATAGGGCGGTTGTAATTTTTGGTAGGGAGAATTTTGGAGGAAGTTCCTTGGCTTCCGGAAAGTGTCGCGCAGGCCACTCTACGTTCGTTTACCTTTCAAAGTGGTTTGGTGTCGATTGGAAGTGTGATTTAGTTTGCCTTTTGTGAGATTTTTTCAATCGACCCAGTTTTTTTGAGTTTCAAGCCTTGCTTGTACCTTATCTTCTATTAGTTAATTGTTGGTGCATGAAACTCATTCCATAACGGGATTTAGTACTGCTTTTTGCCAGGTGAGTTGACTTCGTTTTTTTTGTGAGTGTCGACCATTTTGTGGAGCCAAGTGGATGGACTCTAATTCCTTTTAATTTCCCTTACAGAGGCCTTTTTCGTCCATCTATTGAGGTAGCCTGGAGATTCCAGCCTTAAGCAGCCGATAGACCCTTTTCACAGGTAAAAAGATTGACTTTTTCTTTCTGATTTTTTTTCCCTTTTCCCCTTGATAATTTATTTGTAATTGCTTTGAGTTGAGTTTTTTTATTTGATTATGAGTTATACGCGGAACCTTGAATATATTGATGTTTCCCAGGGTTCTACTGACGATGACGGGGTACTTCCCCTACGGGGTACTTGTACCAACAGGGTACTTCTACTGGTGAGTTCTACTACGCCTAACTAGAGTCAAGTCCTCATCTGGTGTTTCTTGACCGGGTCAACTATACGTAGACTCATCCCTTCCTTCCTTCTACCCCTCTTCGGTTAAGGAAGTAGCTGATTTCTGTGATCAGTCCCTACTGGAGCAGCTGTCTTCGAATTGTAAGAAATCTGCTTTCTTTTACATACATACTGGATTTTTTTTCTTAATTATTTAGGGTGATTATTTGATGGGTGCGCAAATTATCAATACTGTTCGATAGCGCACTTTCCAAAAATAAGTCCTCTTTAGTTAAACGTCAACAACAGATTGACTCAGACGTTTAAATTCACAGTACAGCAAATATTTTGAGCATCTACTAGGCAAATCATTTATTTCTTTTCATAGAGTAACCAAGTAAAGTTAATCGTTTTTACTTTATAGTCGTTATTGTCAGGCATAAGTCAAGGGTACCGGGGTACCACGATTGTTAGTAGGATATTTTTGTCCTAATTACCCGACCTTTCCAATCAGTGGTTTTTTTTATCTTTATAAGACGATTATATCTAACCAGTTCTCCTAGGTAATAAAACCAATCCTTGTTTGTTTATTTGCCTGTTTTATTTATTTAACTTTTAAAAAGTATTTCAAGAGACAGCCCCGCTTCAGTAAGTATATGTTTTTTTATTATTTGCGTTCAATAATGGAAGCGTTCTTGATTTACTGTTGATTAATATTCGAGTATTTGTTTATCACTTACTTTAGTTATTTTTGATTAATTTTTCTCCGACTTTAGTTTTTCGGTTAATTTGGGTACTTGCTTATTATCGACTTTGATTTCTGATTAATTTTTGAGTAGTTTTTTCCATTATTAGTACTGATAAATTGCCGGCTTATATATATACCTGATCTAATTTTCTAACTTATTTTGTTGTTTTATTGATCGGTTTTCTTGATA
>MU188840.1:0-10240 GCA_016904865.1 Pissodes strobi
TTTCTATAAATTTTTAAAGTTGCCGTTAAATCCGCGCCAATTTAAACACGATTTGACGTCATAGAGCATAACGATCGGCGCGGCGGATCGGCCGATCATCTACCTGCCACTTCTATTGCGACTCGCAGAGAGAGTCAGCAGGTTATGCTTTAGGTTTTTAGGTTTAGTGGGATGTAATATTTTTTTGTTTTGTCTGTGACAGTGTTTTTGGTTTGTATTTTGTGATTTGAACTAAAATGGAGAAAAAGACAGCTCATAAGGCGTGTATTGTACCAATGTGCACAAATGCGACATTTAAACATTCACATTAAAGGTACAGATTTCTCTGCAATATATTCTTCATTTTACAATGTTAGATGGTAGCTGTAGCAATACTTTTATCAGGAATAAACTCAACGCAAACGTGCTTTATTTGCGGTTCGTCTTCCAAGGAGATGAACACAGATAAAGTTTTCGAAAGGGTGACAAAAATTGAAAATCTTAACTTTGGCCTATCTTCCCTTCATTCATGGATCCGTTGTTTTGAATGTTTGTTATATATTGCCAATAAAGTGTTGGTAAGTTAAGGATCCTGGAAAGAGAAAACTTGTTGAAAACCAAAAACAAAAACTTCAGAAGAGTTTTAAAGTTCAAATGGGATTAATTATTGACAAACGAAAACCAGGCTATGGATCCACGAAATATGGGAATATGGCTAGAAGGTTTTTTCAAAACCCAGAGTTAAGTTCCTCGATAACCGGCATTAACAAAGAACTTATTTTAAAATTTTCAAAAATTTTAACAGTTGTGTCTATAGGACAAAAAAATCAAGTTGGTACAGTTTCAACGGATTTTGAGCGAATCGAGAAATCTTTACATTGAATTATATCCTTGGTACTATATGCCTTGCAGTATCCATAAGATTCTAGTTCATGGAATTGAGATTATCCAACTTTTTGATTTGCCCATAGGGCAACTAGCCGAGGATGCACTTGAAGCAAGACATAAAGAGGTCCGAAAAGTGCGTTTGAACCACACAAGAAAAACTTCTAGAAAAAGCTCAAATAAGGACATTATGAATAATCTACTACTTACCTCAGATCAATTTATAATATCATCTTTCAGAAAGGTTACAACTTTCAAATCACGACAGGATAACATAAATGATATCACAGAATATATGGAAATAGACTTTTTTGTTTGCAACAGTATTCCGATATTTTGCCTTCAGATATTGGCGAACTTGACTTGCAAAGTTCAGACAGTTCTGACTTTCGGAAAGCGAATAATTTTTTCTATGCTATTTCCGACAATAAAAGTTATGTTTGTTTTGCTTAGGGATCTAATGATTAATCTTTTTAAGTATAAATTTTCATTTATTTACATAAAGAGTAGCAATTTTACAATTTTGAACTTCCTTTTCTTTTTCTAAGAATGTTTATTATATTATTTAACCATTTTAAGATCTTTATTTTTTCTGGGTACCTTCTTTCTGAAGTTCTATATTAATTAAAGTTTAATTTTAAATCTATATTAAAATTTATTGAATTATTTTTACCTATATGTATTTATTATTATTATTATTATTATTATTATTATTTGTATATAATATTAATTTATTATAAAAAATAAAATTGTGCGATGAAAAACCTAACTACGACTTTTTTTGCCGTTTTGTGTTATACTGAATCCAGAAATATGAAAAGTTTCATAGCGTACAAGCCAGCATAAATTTTTTTATAAACACCTAAACTCAGATTTTATGTGTGTCAGATATAGCTTAGTGTATTAGCTACCCAACGGTTATTATTTAGTTTAAATCCGTTGAGTACAACAAGAGTATTGATTTTTGTCCATTTATCCCATTCACTCAAAGCACTGTGCGGCGCGTCGACAAACTGATTATGCTCTTCTAGACCGGGCTCCCAGTGGAGTTCGGTATGCAAAATATGCAGACCGCATTCTGACTTCTGATATGTGCTGTACTGATCTTATACTTCGATATGAATGATGTTGCCAGTGAGTGTTGTGGTACGTTCTCTCTCCCCCTTCCCCTTCTCCATTGCTGTTAACATTGTTAGCATACTTCGAAAGAGTATTGATCATAATCATGGGACTATTAAAAACGAATGTTTAAGGCTGTATGTATACTTTTTTCGGTTATAAATATAACACACCACAAGTCAGTAGGCACAATACGTTAAATTTTAATTAAAAAATCATAGAAAAAAAATATAGTTAATTTTAAAAACAGTGTTTTACTTTCTTACAAATTTTGAGCCAATGCAAATATTTCAATTTTAATTTATACTACTATAGAAAGTGAAATTAGCATTCACGGCACCAAAGGGTCATCTGGTCATCATTCAAATATATTTTTTTGAAATTTTTTTTTTTTCAAAATGGGATAAAAGAGTTGTTTAATGAGAAATAAGGGCAGATCAACCCTTGAAAATATTTAATTTTTATATATATTCATATTAGTTATATATATTCATATTAAATATTTCAGTACCACTTAATATTTAAAATATATTATATGTGGACATGCATTTTACTGAAACAGTAGTATAAAAGCTTTACTATGTACGGTTAAATCAGTCTATAAATTTGGCTAGAAATACCATGACTTGAAACTTTCTTATGAAATAAAAAAAAATTAAAATTAAATTACTCTAGTTGCCATCTGGGTCATCGGGGTCTTCTTCATTATGTGGCAATTCTGCATTAGAACACTATCTGCACTGCAGTGATGACATCATTCCCGGCACACCATTCCCGCGGACCGGCAGCCGCAGCATCCACACGCATCTCCACATCCGGATTTGCACGCACCCCTAATTAGGTTCAGTAGACTCGGCGGGGCAGCGAGCAGGTCGGAGCAATGTGGCACAAATCGCGCTGCGTAGTCCAGTTTTCTCCAGTCATACTTCGTTGCGTTGTCAACCAAGTCATCAGAGCAACAGCGAAGAACTACGGGGAAACGGTCAGAATAAAACAAATTGGACCCACCTTCTGAAGCCTGCATTCGAATAGAGAGAGATAAGGGTGCTACAGGACCCCGGGGATGCAGATACCTTGACCAGTATAATAGCCCGACTTTTGCTATAGTTGCAACAGACACGGATATTCTTGCCATGCTTGTCCAGCGCAGAAAACCTACCCAGAAGTTGTGATTTTTCGATAAAGGGACCTGTAGAAGAGGCACAGAACATCGAATTGATACAGGAGCACCTTGACAATGTGAAGTCAGCCATTCTCTTTGCTCACGCCTTTTTCCGGCTGTGATACAATGCCAGCAGTTTTTGGAAAAGGAAAGGCATCAACATTGAAAATTCTCCAGGGCAACGAAGTTGGAGTTTTTAATAAGCCCGGAGCAGATTTGGAGAGGATCGTCTCCTGCCGTAAGAAATTGCTTCTTGCTTTATACCGAGGAGCGAAATATGCCACCCTAGATGACCTTCGCTACACCCTCTACAACAAATGTAGCTGCCACGCAAAAGCTAGATGCTGACTTGCAGCTGAAAACTTTGCCCCCTGCAGCTGCTCAACAACATTCATTGTGCGTGCATCTGCAGGTAATTTGAAGAAAAATAAAAGGGTAAAGCATCCTGCATTAGTAAAATATTAATTAGGTTGATATTTTTAAAGTTCAAGAACGGCTTGGGACAGGAACAAAGCTGGACGCAACGAAGTACGGCTGGAGAAAACTGGACAACCCAGCGCGGCTTGTGCGCTTGCTCTGTCGAGTCTCTTGAGCTTAATTAGGTGTGCGTGGAAGTCCAGATGTAAACAATTATGTGGATGCCGGTCCGAGGGGATTGAACACAGTAGTGGAGAGTGTTCATGCAGAATTGCTTCATAATGAAGAAGACCCCGACGACCCAGATGGTGTTTAGAGTAATTTTTTATTTCATAGTTATTTGTGAAATTATCAAGTCATGGTATTTCTAGCCATACTGATCTGACTGTACATACATGCTTTCATACTACTGTTTCAGGAAAATGTATGTCCACATATCTTTTAAATATTAAGTGGTACTGCTATATTTAATATGAATATTTATACTGATTAAATATTTTCAAGGGCTGATGTGCCCTTATTTCTCTTTAAACAACTCAATTATCCCATTTTCATTTCCTTTAAAACCGCACGCGCACCTTCGCGCAAAGGCCAGTGCACGTGCCTTCACACGCACACGGTCACAAAATGCGCGTCAGCGTGAAAACTGATCAGATAGGCCCATTTTGCTCAGTTTTTTAGCCATTTCCGGAGAATTTTTTGGGAAAAATTATCATTTCCGGGTTGAAAATTACTTTTTCTTAAAAAAAAATACTGTAATCTACTAAAATGCATAAGCTACTAAACAAATATCACCCTGTCGCAAGTTTGAACTTGAACTTGAAGATTGTTATATAAACATTAAAGGCAAACTATAAACAACGCGAGCGATCAACGGGAGCGACTTTGAACCTTATGCATGCAATGATCATCACTTTGTTTTATATAAATACGCTACCGAACCCTCAGTTCGGCAGACATTGATCTCACCTCCAGCTCCCAAGGTTAGCCACTTGACGACTGCCTTCTGGGTTCTATCCGCTCCTAAAGTTAGTCATACGACTGCTTTAGGTTCCATTCCTTTCCTACCCAACCTGGTACCGGTTAGCCACTTGACGACTGCTAGGACCAGGGGTTGCACAACCTCCATAGTAAAGTCTTGACAAGAAGTTTGTCAGAGTGTTGAGAAAGACAAGTGTCTAAATAGTCAGTTAAAAAGTTTAGTGAAAGCTCTTAGTGCTCTTAAATAAAACCCAGCTCTTAAGAAAAACTATAAATTATAAGACAGTAAACAAAGACCTATGAACAGTACCTCAAATCGAGAAAACATGCACACCGTAGTAATCGGGTATAATAGAATCTCATTTTCTCTGACCAATAATTGTTGTTGTAAAGTTTTATCGTTAATACATTGTTATTGCTATAAACTAAACGTGCTTACTTTATCATCTCTTCTTACCTCACGTAACGCGATCCCGGTCTACCTCAGTTACCCCCCCCGGCACGCTAAACAAGGCGTGTCCTCACGAGTAGAACATTCAGTGGAAGAGTAAAGGAAGCATTGAGACCCCGTCATTGTACTAATCGCGACGAGGCCCTTCTCTGGGAAGTTATTCTTTAAATAAACGAGCTACCCCTTAAATTACTCGTGACAATACGTTTGAAACATGATCAGATGACCCCTTGGAGCCGTGAACGCAAATTTCACTATCTAGTAGTTTACAATAAAATTGTAATATCTCCATTGGCTCTTGTAAATTTTCCAATGCGGAGTTTTTTGGGTACTTTGTTTCCGATGATAAGGTACTGTTTTAAGAACCCAAATCGGTCGTCAGATGTTCTGAATTATTTTTTCTGCTATTCCTCGGCAACCTAACTTTTCCCTAAAATAGTGGGGGGGGGGGGGGGGGGGGGAAGCGGCAATCGCACCATGCGCGCGCGCGGACACATGCTTTTTTTTATACAGACAAAGGTCTCAGATACACAAATCACAAAACAGATTGCGGTCTGCAGATTTTGCAAACGAGGAACCCATTGGAGCCTGCACTATTCTACGTCACGACCAGTGAACCCGCGTTTCCGAGCCCCTGGAATAATTCGAATTTCTTTTTTTGTGAAAACGTGAAAATACGTTTTCACCAAAAAACCGGTTCAAAATTTGTTATAAAAAAACTAATAACATTTTTAAAGCCTTCTAGTCAATCGAATGTACAAGCCGCACACCAAATTTCGTGATTCTAACTTTTTTCGTTTTGGAATAAAACGTAATATCATTTTATAGTAAAAGACCGGTAGTCTGTCATCGCTCTTGAATTTCTGACAAGCTTGGGTAAATTTTTTTTTCCAATTTCCACCTCTTTGTGCGGCCACCTCCCACTAGCAATCCGACAGATTAATACCTCTGTGTGGTCAGAAGTTCGTAGCTCGTATACGCTATCAAACTCTGACGCGCTCGAGAATTTTTTTCTGACTAATTTTTTTACATTTTTCAAAAACTCATACACCCTACCCCCACCACTAAAAGGGTACACATCATATAAACTTTTTTTCTTTTTAATATGTAATCTTTACGATTCCTTAGGTATTCAAAGGGTGGGAGAAAAAACGCATTTAGCATGCTGGGATCCCCTACTATTAAGTTACAATATCGGATTAAAAGTGACTTTCTGTGGCTCGTCTACAGCGTCGCTACAAAAAGTGTCACTTTTACTCCTGATAATACAATATTCTATTTTATTATTGAACTTCAAGCCAAATAATAATATCGTAAATTAAATTAATCAAAATCAGCAATAGAATATACGATTTTATTATCATAGCTAATGACGTTAATTAGAAACAAGTTTCATTCATGTAAGTATTATAAAGCCAAATAAAATGTGAAAATTGATTAGGTATTATATAAAAGGTCTTAGTTTGAATAAACAGAGGTGGTGGATTACAGGAAAATACTAAATAGTTGCGTGGCTGAGTGGTACAAACAATATCCCTGACAACCTGGATAGAGGCTGCAAACACTTTAATTTTTTTTTACCTTTTCAGCTTCATGAGCCTTATTCAGGAACACTCGAGGAGTACTTGGAGAGTAATGACAATAGGGAAGTAAATACCTACAACAGATTCCATGCAAGGTTAATTAAATACTGTATCAACCATTATAACTCAAGGTAGGTAAAGTAAGGTAAATTGGTGACATTTTCAATTGAATATGAGCAATTTGAATTCCTGAATATATATATATATATATATATATATATATATATAGTTTTTCTAACCTGCCAATCCGAAAGGTCCATGTTCAGACAATTATTGTTTATTTGCAACAAAACTCTAAAATTATGTCAATTTTGGCAAACAATACACTTTTAAAATAAATACAATTTGGCTATAGGGAAGTTTATTTAGTGATAGTCGGGAGGTATTGTGGTGATATATGTAATTGGAAAAAGTTTAAAAGAAAATGATTGGGAAAGTGCAAGTATATTACGAAACAAATAGTTTACTTATTAGAATCCTGAATACTTATTATTATTCGGCTCAGCTTTCTTTTAGCGGAAATGCGTTATGTAAAAACTGTGTTTTTGTTTGTTTATAAAAGGTCTGTCTGAACCACGGCACAAGGAGAAACGGTATAGTATTGCGCACCGCTGCCGAGCTGTGACGTAGCTTGCGTTAAGTCTCAGACATAGCCCACATTTAAAATACATTGGTTTCACGACAAGAATTGCGTAGATTTAAAATCTATGACATTTAGAAATAACTTTTGTTTTGACAAGTAGTAAAAAATGTTTTTTCTATGTGATAAGATGTTTTTCATGTGGAGAATAATTGCTTATCCAATTATACTACTAAAATTCAGTTGCTTTGACGACAGTGTGTTGAGATTGCTTTCTAAAGGATACAATTGAAATAAATATACAGTATTTTTTATGTTATTAGTTATTATTTTCACAACGTAGAAGCTAAAATGTTTTGTCAAAAAATAAATTCAGTAGTATTCTTTTTTACAAATTATTTAATTATTAAATAAAAAAATTATTAATGAAATATGTTTTTAATTTAACTAGGTATAAATACATAGTACACAGAATTTACAGTTTAATAATAAAAAGGCCTGTCAGGTAAGGTTAATAAAAAAAGATAATTATTTAAGAAAAAATTTTAACGATATTATTGTTTCAGATTTGTAAATTTCTGCATTTTCTTGTCCATCTTCCTGTTACAATTCTGAAAACTGATTTGTCTGTTTAACAGTCTTAATCTTATATAAGCTTCTTTTCACACCGTTTTCGGTTGGCACGTCCAAACTATGATTGCCCATGTCCAAATCCATCATAGCTCTATTGGAAACTATTGTTTCACTAATTTTTCTTCGTTTTGCCATACGAGAAGACCTATCTGAATTACCTTTATTTTCCTTTTCAGATATATTTAACGTAGGTACGACATCCTGTTTAAGACCTCTCTTAGTTTTTGACGTATAATTTAATAAGTTCTCTTTAAGTGTAGGCTCAGCAAAAATAAACGCTCTCAAAATGAACAGAACATATGTAAGCTAAAAGTTATATGTATTAGTTTTTTTTTACAAATTAATTACAACCTATCACATAATAGACCACCTAGTTACTTAAATACATACTATTCTTTACGTTTATCTCATCTTCCCGTCTACACGCAATGATCCACCTTTTACATAGCTCTTTATTTTTTGGGAAACGAAAATATCTAATATTACTGCCTTGAGTAGATTTAGGGTAGTTATTACACTTTGCCACAGCACATCCAGGCAATTCGAAAATCAAATAATTCAACATTCACAGTTAGAAAACCACGATGTTAATTTGTTCAATATAAATCAAATGCAGCGTCTTGATTTTCTTACGCAACGTACGTCAATGCGCGAACTCGACGAGTTTTGGCTGCCGGAATACTATACCGTTTCTCCTTGTGCCGTGGTCTGAACATAGAAACACAATTTTTTTTCGGAAATGCGTCACTTCCGTTTTTCAGACTTTAGATTAGCTGAAATCGGTTACATAAAAATTAGTTTTTGTTTAATGTTCTAGACATTTATTCAGAGCCCAGGTATCACATTTTTTTTCCGGTAATGCATCATTTCTTTTTTTTTTTAATTTTTATCAAAATATATATATTTTTTTTAGTTTAGAATAGCTAAAATCGGTTACATAAAAACTAGTGGTTCTGGTGCACATAAGGTAACTTCTTAATAATGGGTTTTTTGGAAAAATTTTGGTACCAATCGATTCGTTTTTTTATTTTCTTTCCAAAAAAGTGAGGATCATCGAGATATTATCACGTTTTTTTGGTAAAAAATTGATATTAAATGTTCGTAATCTCGGTGCAATAAGCCATACTTTTATGTCAGAAGTGACGTTTTTAAAGACAATTTAAGCATCAAGTAGTATTTTTCAAATGTCAAATTTGACAAAAAAACTCATTATTTTTTGATAAATACAACTATCATTCATTTTGTGAATATTTTTATATGCAAATTGTTAAAAACTTAAAATTATTGCAACTTACATGGGGTCTGGTTGAAAAGATAATAATTTATAGGTTGTCCGCGTCCGCCTTGCAAACTTTCTTTTGTTTCCAAGGGGGTGTCTAGAGTAGTTTAAGCGATTCTGGTTGAGATAAAGCAAAGAAAATTTGAAGAACCACCACATTTGTGCCTCCAAAGATCAAGTTTTAAGTTTAAACTTGTGTAAAATCACTAAAACACCTTACTACTTGCGCAGGTGAAAATCAATATCAAGCCTGAAGTAAGTAAATTTAAAAATTTTAAAACGGTAAATAAATTTGACATACTGACACGGAGGTCTCGGTCAAGGTTGCCAAACGTTGCAACGCATATATTCTCTTATTGAAAATAAGGCAATGTGATCGCCCTTTAGCCAGTCCAAAGTAAGCCAAATAAGCGCGCTACATTTCATGCGTTGGCCAGGTTGGCCTCCGGAAGTAAAGCGAACTCAAATTAATGTAATGAAATCTGTTTTATGAAATAATTTATTTTTTTACTTAGTTTCGGTTAGTTTGGGTTGGTTGTTGTGTTTGCTATTCGAGAGAGAGAAGTGAGTAATAATTCAAACTACTTACGACTTATTATGAACTACACTCCGAGCTACCTACGACCATTGTTTATATAAATATAAACAATGTTACAACCTACTCCGAGCTACCTACGATCTACTCCATGCTACTTACGATCTGCTCCTAGTTACTTCGAGCAACTCCGCGCTACTTACCACCTACTCCGCGCTACCTACGACCTTCTCCAACCTAGTCTCAGTTGTATCATACTCCAAACTGGTCTAAGTTACGTATGACCTACTCCAAGCTAGTCTGAGTCACTCCGCGCTATTTACGACCTACTCCAAGCTACTTCGCGATACCTAAGACATACTCCAAGCCAGTCTGCGCTACCTACGAGCTACTCCAACCACTCCAAGCTAGTCAGAACCACTCCGCGCTACCTACGCCCTAGTTCGAGCAATCTACAAACTACTCTGAGCTACTTTTGACCTGATCCAAGCTACTCCGAGCCACTCTGTGTTACTTACGACCTACTCCACAAGCGCAAGCCATTCTTCATGTAAACCTCGGGGAAACAATTTCGGTTAGCTTGGGTTAGTTTCGGTTAGCTTGGGTTAGTTTGGGTTAGTTCCGTCTCGTTTTATG
>MU188840.1:10250-50625 GCA_016904865.1 Pissodes strobi
TTTCGGTTAGCTTGGGTTAGTTTGGGTTAGTTCCGTCTCGTTTTATGCACTACGCACTTGCATTCAAACCTCTGAGAAACAATTTCGGTTAGCTTGGGTTAGTTCCGTCTCGTTTTATGCACTACGCACTTGCATGGCATGAAGAATGTCTTGCGCAAGCCATTCTTCATTCAAACCTCTGAGAAACAATTTCGGTTAGCTTGGGTTAGTTTGGGTTAGCTTGAGTTAGTTCCGTCTCGTTTTATGCACTACGCACTTGCATTAAGAATGGCTTGCGCTTCGCGCTAGCCATTTTTCATTCAAACCTCTGAAAAACAATTTCGGTTAGCTTGGGTTAGTTCCGTCTCGTTTTATGCAGTACGCACTTGCATGAAGAATGGCTTGCGCAAGCCATTCTTCATTCAAACCTCTGAGAAACAATTTCGGTTAGCTTGGGTTAGTTTGGGTTAGTTTGGGTTAACTTGGGTTAGTTTCGTCTCGTTTTATGCACTACGCACATGCATGACGAATGGCTTGCGCGAAGCAAATACCAAGAACAAATATCTCTTAAATATCCGTATATTTGTATTATACTTTTCTTCCTTATTCCTGCTCCTAATTCTGCCGCTGCTAGTCCCGATCTCATTCCGCATGACCAGTGCCAAAAAAAACATAGTTGCTGCCGAATTGGTACTTTCGATTTTTCAAAAAACGATCCTATTAACACTGAGTACTGCTTACGGCATCCGTTGCAAAAAAAATTCCAAATGGTTTGTCCGCCCGCTGTTTAATTGTGTACTGTCTTCGGCATCGCCGATTTTTACACCTTAAATTCTCCCTTAGTAATACTTTACCTACTAAAAAATCGTATAGTTCTCATTCCTATAATTTAATACGATTTCATATAGCTCGAATGAACCTTGAATTTCCATTTTTATTGCGTTTTGATCACGATCTTTAAAAAGCTTTCGAAATGCTGTCAACAAATCGACATTAACGGTTTTAAATTTGACTTTTGTTAACTTTGACATTTTGCCTCGCATTTTACAAAGCCTACTTGATGCTCAATTTGCTTTAAAAACGTCGCGTCTGTAATGGAAATATTGCTTATTGCACCGACATTACGAACATTTAATATCAATTTTTTACCAAAAAACGTGATAATATCTCGATGATCCTCACTTTTTTGGAAAGAAAATAAAAAAACGAATCGATTGGTACCAAAATTTTTCCAAAAAAACCCATTATTAAGAAGTTACCTTATCTGCACCAAACCCAAACTATTTAGTTTTACCTTAGTAATTGAGACATTTATTCTAATCGTAGAAACTAATAACTTTTCTCCGGAAATGCGTCATTTCCGTTTTTCAATAAAATTTTGTAGAGTGTAGAATAGCGGAAATTTTCTAAATAAAAATTCGTTTTTTTTAGTACTTTAGATATTTATTTTAAACGTAGGAACTCAAATTTATTTTGCGAAAATGCGTTATGTTTAATTCTGAAAGAAATTTACTCCTTAAAAAAATGTTGAAAACCGGAAATGATTAAGTCTATGAACTAATAAAATAACAGCTTTTTTTAAATTAGCATTACCTGCATTCTTACGCAATTGGGTTAGTTTGTGTCAGACGGGTCACTGTAAGCGCGCAGAGCGCGCTTATTTAATTTTGCAATTTGAAGTTTGGTTTAGATGGAGTTACGGCAAGCGCGCTTGTTTGCGTTGTAATTTGGGTTAGTTTGGGTTAGCTTGGGTTAGTTTGAGTTAGCTTGGGTTAGCTTGGGTTAGTTTGGGTTCGCTTGGGTTAGTTTGTGTCAGTCGGGACACTGTGAGCGCGGGGAGCGCGCTTATTTAATTTTGCAATTTGAATATGTTGTCGTTTTAAATGTACGATTTTCATGTCAGTGGAATTTCATACTTAGGTACTATTATTAAAAAATTTCAGTTAATTTGCGTGCTTTTGTCGTTATATTTAAAAATGTAAGAGCATTTGTAATAAAATATTGAAATAATTGTAAAAATTCAAAAAAATAATATAATGATTAAAGATACGTTACGCCACCCATAGTTACTAATTCTTAATTTGTCCAATGTCATCTGAAATGTAGAGCAGTTGTAACAAAGGCATCTTGGATGTTGCAAATAGGGATGTATTGTTTAAGGGACACATACTTAAAAATTATTTTCATTAACATTTCCTGAAAAATTAGCATTTTTTAAACTGAAATTCAGTAAGACTCGTTAGTTTATACTAGAAACGCTGTAAATTACATTTTAATTTTGCGGAATGTAATATAACGTACAACACTTCTTTTTTTTTAAATAGCATTTTTTTGAAAAACGAAAATAACGCATTTCCGGAGAAAATTTTTTAGTTCTTGCGATTAGAATAAATGTTTTAAGTACTAAGATAAAACTTATTTTTATGTAACCGATTTCAACTATTCTAAACTAAAAAAAAATTGAAAAAACAAATTGTGAAAAAAAAATTGAAAAAATAAATAAATGATGCATTTCCGGAAAAAAATGTTTGATTCCTGGGCTCTGAATAAATGTCTAGAATATTAAACAAAAACTTATTTTTATGTAACCGATTTCAGCTAATCTAAAGTCTGGAAAACGGACATGACGCATTTCCGAAAAAAAAAATTGTGTTTCTATGGTCAGACAGACGTTTTATAAACAAACAAAAACACAGTTTTTACATAACCCATTTCAGCTAAAAGAAAGTTTAGCCTATTATTCTAAGTCGCTTGAAGAATGCTCATCACAACCGTCACACATAAAGATGTCTTCATCGTCAGGTCTCGCTTGACAATTTGTGTGATACGGGATGCAGCAAAAGGAGCACTGAACCCATAATGCACCATTTTTGGCTTTCTCATCTTCGCGGTAGCTGATTCTACAGACACCACAACGCCAGTCGACATCGTCGTCTTCTTTCTTGCTCTTTTTTTTGGACTTTCCTTTCGAAACACTAGGGCTTACTATCCCTGAAGGTCCTGGTCGGGACTGAATTTTGCACTGGAGTCTCGGGTTTTAGTACGTGGTTTTACTTTGCTCCCTAAGCTTGCAGAAGGCAACAAAATCAAATTGTCAACGCTTGATTTTGCCAAAGGGAGATCAGAAGGAACAATATCATAACTTTTAATGACTGATTCATCATCTAAAAGAGTCTCCGGTAGCATTGATGGGGCTATAGCCTCGGGCAAGATAGCATCTTTATTTAAAGGTCTGATTCCACTTTTCCGAAAGGCGTGTTCAATATTAATGGGGGTAAAGCTTTTAATCATTGCTACAGAAAAAAAATCGTTAAAATTATAGCGACTGGGCTTTTCACCGTCTTTTTCTTTCATGTAATCATTTAGCAGTTGGCCCAAGCGGATTTTAGGGGACGATAAACGCTTACATCGAGTGGCTGATGGAGAAGATGGCTTGTATGTGCTGGAAAGGTGAAGAGATGAATATCGTTTTATATTGCTAGTTCTAAGACAGCCAGAGACAAATGTGATGCATGGGAGTCCATTAAAAGAATTAAGGGTCTTTCTTTGGACACAGAATTAATAAAAAATTGGAACCATGCCAAAAAAATGTCGGAGTTTATTCAGCCTTTCGGGGACAGTTTTATTAATGAGTTAGGAATGGCCCCACGATTTAGATCGGGATTCCAACGCACACCTTTGAAAATTATTAGAGGTGTTATAAAGGAGCCATTGTCACAAATGCAACCAAGAACTGTAGTTGTTTCACCCCTGTCTGCGTAAGTCCTTTTGTAAACATAGCGCTTACCTAAGGCCGTCACAACTTTGCTGGGTTTTACTACAAAAGACAACCCCGTTTCGTCACAATTCCAAATTCTGCCAGGCGTGTCCTTAATGCTCAGTTTAGTAATAAGAGCCTCTAATTTTGTATAGAAATCGGCAAGCATATTGGAATTTGCCATAGAGGCTCGATATGCAGCTAAGTTTTCTGGCACACGTAATGTTAGCCCATATGTTTTTTTAAAATGTGTCCACCACCACTTGCTAGCTATTTCATTTTCTTCCGTAAAAAAATGTTTACGACCAACCGATTTTGCAACCGAAAACGCTAATTTTCTAATATTCTGGACGGTAAGACCAAACCCTAATTCTTGCATGGCTATAATGTATTTAAATATACGCACTTCCAATTCTCCCGGTAGAGCAAAGGGTCTTCCTAGCTTAGGTAAATAGTAGGTCACTGTATTATCTTCGGCATTTTCAGTCTTACTTAAATATATTGACGTTCGCGCGCACGTGCGTCGCCCGTGGCGGCGGCGCATTGGCCTTCGGAACCGCTCCAGTGAGCGACCAAGGCGTACTGTGTGTCACGTGCGGCTCGGGGTGATCCAGTAGGAGGCCGCGTAGACTCGGCTCGGCCGAGTGACGCTCTAGCTGCCCTATGTGGAGCCCCGCCTCGATTTGAGCTTCCCCATTATATTTATTAAGTGTGAATTTGGGAACAGATTCCCTGTAATACCCAAAGGCCGCTTTCGGGTCTAATATAAATTCCTCAGGGTCCCCAATATACTCGCTAGAAGTCAGCGGGGGACTCTGGGTTAACGCATCTGTTTCTTTGACCTATCTCTATTCAGTTCTAGCACCAAGAGCTCATCCACACTCGGGGGCTTTTGGTGCGCGGTTGCCATCGACTGAGGGGTTCGGAAAGTCATTTTTTTATTTTTATTACAATTATTTATGACTATGTTTTTTCACGGGATGCCAAGTCGTTATCGAGTCGACTACTCGCTATTTCAAAGAGTTCTCAGACAACGTCCAACCCGTAAACTGATCTCACTGTCAGTCCGGGGGGGACGAAGGTGGGCCCACCAAAGCCTTCCCCGCTACCCAAGGGAAACTGTAGATAGCAGCCATCACAGAACGTCTGTCAGCAGGAGGCTGAATTAAATACAACACAAGGTTAGTGGGCAATAAATCTGTCTTGGGCAAGAAATTTAGAACACCCTATAGACGTATAGGAGTTCCACTTGATTCTAAGAGTCACCCTGTATATGGGGACTACAAAATTAACTCAAAAGTTTAAATTAAAGTAAAAACAAAACTTCGTCTTACTTTCTCCCTTAGGAGGCCGAAACGTTATTAATCAAATGCTTTGAAGAACAACGGTAGTGGGGAAAGATTCCCCGGGGGGTCTACTGGCAGGGGATGCTTTTAAATTTATTTTATTTTTGACTAACTTTTGAGTTATTCGTCTTTTTGTATGTCAATGTACAAAATTTCAATTTTGACTTGAATCCTTATAGCAAGTCTTTACAAAGTGCCAGAAGGGCTTAGCAGGGGGGAGAATTGTCAAAAGGTAGTCGTCAGTAGTTGTCACACAAAATATTTACGACCCTAACCTAATCCTATCTCCTAATCTTGGCTACGCCTTATACAGAAATCAGTAATTCGAATGATTACCGATTTGAACAATTGGGACACCCTGTATAGTTGAAATAAAATCCTGATAAATCCCTATGTCAAGTGATAGCTTAAAATGTGCCCCAATTTACTGGATAAGCCTTATACATGTACTAGGAGAGCTTAACTCTTAATCTAGTATTTTTGGTATAACAGGTATTATTTGATTTTTTTCTCTAATGAACAATTATTAACTAAGAACTTACGATATTTTAATTAATATCTACCACGTATTAATGTCTTTAGTTTTTGGGACTTCTCGCTCCGCACACGAGATTTTCAAAACGCGTTTGGAGTCTTAAGATTTCTACGAAGCCGAATCCGTACGAATTTTAACAAGGATCGCAAAAAATCGTATTTTGAGGGCGTCGGACGCTATTCGCGAGTTTTTGGCATCGACCTTAAGAGGGGTCGTACGGAAGTTGCTCGAGGAAGGCATTTAAAAATCGTGGTTTCTTGGGGATTTTTGGGGGGTGTTTGCTATGTATTATATGCCAATCCCTGGCAACTTGTCAGATGCTGCTCGACAGTTTTCTGACAGAGGTTTTGTGTAACTCAGGGGCGTCAGGGGGGACTTTTTGGGGATTTAATGTGTGATTTGTGTATTTAGACCAAACTACTCCCCGGACACGACTCTCAGTTCAGAGACCGTGCTGGTTTTGTATGGTATACGAACTAGTGATAAATAGCCTTTGATTCTTCTTTTGAGATAGCTCCAGTCGCAACAGTATAACTTCGCTATCACCCGAACGAACTTGGCTAACTTATCACTCTTTGAACGCGCCCGAATTTTTTTGGTGAAGCCTTATTTTCTTTTTTCGGCTCCTATGCCTTTTCGCTTTTCCCCGTAGGCCGAGTAGGTAAAGTATGGGGGAGTCAGGGGGCTCTCCAGTTCTCGAAACCGAACTGGCCGTCGACGCGGTTTACTCTCGCCCAATGTTTAACTACGACTAGTATTGAGGACCAGAGAGGCACATACGTGAATGGGGGGAACCCAAACCAGTAGGCTGACTCAAGGTGCTCGCAACTAACCTTTTTCGCGGGGTGTTGCTGTAGGGTGCGCACTACAGTTGAATGTCTCGGTGAATTGTTGGTACTCGGCCGCTTGACAAGGCCTCTTCAACTACTTAACTTCTGTCTTCAAAAATTTTTTTCTCCGAAATTTTTTCTAAATCCTGAAGTTCCAAAAACTCGGAAACACTCAATAAATTCAATAGAAGGCTGATTCGGTACCAGTTGAGAGTGCTGGTCCTACAATGCCTTTTCCTTTCTGAAGCAAAGCCCTTTTCGCTCGTTCGTGAGCTTTCTAAAGCCCTATCTTTTTCGAGATGTCGAAAAATCGGCTAAGTCTCTAGTGGCCAAAAATGCCGAAAAATCTCATAAATTCCTTAGAGAAATGGGGCTAGGGGCTAAATGGATGAGTTGCTCGTCCCTTTAGGATTCTTGAAGATCCACGTTGACGCTGGCCTAAGGTGGTCTCTCACTTCTTTCCTTCTCGGGAGCTGAACGGCAACTAAACTTAATATTAATTCTAGCGACGCGCTTGCCGCTTACGGGTGGAAATTTCCACTCGATCGAGTCGGTTGGGATGTCGACGACGGTTGGCCAAACGGCTAATTCTAGAATTATGGAGAGTTAACTGCCATATTCCGCATTGTGCATTCGTACGCGGCATGCAATTTTATCCAGTGGCGTGCTTAATTAAATGCGATTAAGTAAAGGGCGTTTTTACAACAATATCCTTAGATGCTTTGTATATAGACACACCCTCTTCGCGTACCATTTGAGCGGCTCGAACCATATCTTGCTTTCATAATTTCTGTAAATTCCTTTCGGCATCTGACGGTAATTTGGTGATTAGGTATATTGATGATAATAGGATTAGGTATGTTGGTGATACCCTGAAATGAAAACATAATTATATTATACAAAAATATACTAAACTTACTATTGTCTAAAATGCAAAAATCAATTAAAAGTGCACTACAAAGTCTGATAACAATTTTATTTAAAAGTGTCTGTCCTAACCTCTCACCTTTGCATGCAGAATTGCTAACAAAATGTCCAAATAACTTAAGCTGTAATAAGAGCAAACAATATTTTAACCTCGATTTGATTGTACCATATTAAAAAGTAACATATTCTCTATAGGATAACACAAAAACAAACTCTTACCTTTCAATATTTGGCTTACGACAAATAAAATCAATTTATATCACAAAAATGGTCAAATTTAACGACTTTATTTACCGTCAATAACGGAAAGTTTTCCTAGACGCTAACAAGTGAAGTGAAGCGCGCGGGACGCATATTTGCAAACAGGAGACGCGTTACCCCGGAACCGCACATTGCGGCCAGTGTTGGCGCCAACGTTGAGCTATGTTGGCGGTATTATTTTTAAAAGCATCCAGACATTGGAAGTTATTAAAGCCAAGCTCAGTTAGCTCCAAGCAGAGCCAACATGTCGGACTTAGAAGTGGCTGTGGATGCGTTTGCTGTGCTAAGCGCTGTTTATCATAATATTATTTTTTCTTCAAACGTCAGTAAATCGGTTATTACTCGACTGTGTGGGCGGCAGTGAAGTTTCGTTTTCCTCCACCGGAGCTTTACTTTTCACTTTTCCGCCGGCAGAGGTAAAAGTGTTGTCATAGCAACATAGATACAATACAAACAAACATCAAAATAAACGTCAACAACTCAAGAGTTATTAAACTAAAATTTGTATTTATCACTCAATTTATGACTGCATTTCTAAAAATCACTAATTTAGGAACAAATTGGTTATTATTTAATCGAACTTATATATAATAACTGCTTATCAATACGGAATTAAAATGCAATCGAAAACGCAATTTTAAAAATATAGTTATTGTTGACAATGTCCACTGACAGCTTTATGTTACATTACTCTAGCAACAACCTGAGCCTATTCACCGACATCGCACCGGTCTAAGCCGCCTTGCGAACCCACTTATCTTTAATAATAATTATTACTATTAAAAAGAGACGTTTTTGCATTAATTTGACGACATTTGAAGAAAAAACAGCATATTATATTTGGAGGAAAAGTTACTTTTCATGGCTTGCTCTCTATTACCAGCCTCACTCCGTTCGGCTGTTAAACACGTGCGCGCCATGAAAAGTATTACTTTTCCTCCATATAAAATAATATACTATTACTGCAAAACCAAAAAAAAAACGTCCGCGCAGAAGAAGATGGTGGGTCATAACACTTCACAGACTACGAAACCAGTAAGTATTGAATGAAATATGTTAACTAGTAAAGCGTAATATTGATGATATATAAAAATATATTTTTTTAGGCACGACGGGCGTCAGCTGTTAAGTAACTTGATACAAGAACCCTCTGGACAATTCGAGAACTTCTGCCGTATGTCCTAGGCATATTTTGAGTACCTTCCACAAGTAATTGAACCCACAATTGTAAAAAAAAGATACTTATTGGAGAGAATATAAAATAACATTTTTTTTCCTTACCTCTGTGTTTATTGTAGTAGTGTTCATTTTATTATATAGTGATCCTAGGAAGCTGTCCATAAATTCATAAGCAAACCAAGTTGGTTTAAAGACCTCGTCTGAGGATGCTCCTGAACGAATACTGTCTTTAATTTTCTTGGTATAGAGCCTGTACGTGCTCATTAAAGACTCTCTCTTTTTTTTTAATTCAGCTACAGCATATTTGAGGCCTAAACTGACCTGTATACGTTGCCATGCATCGGCAACAGCGTTTCTATTTTTGTGGTCTTTGACTGTTGGATTCCATAAAACTGGTTCCGCTTGATAAAGCTCCAAAAATAGTAAAACGTTTTCATTTGACCATATCTCCTGGGGTGACATTATTTACTTTAAATAATAATAAAGTTATTACGACGCGTACTCTCACTTCGCAGACTAAACAAGTTAAGACGATTTATTACGCGCCAATGTGTGGCTGAATACACAAACATTGGGACAAATTCCCTTTGATGTCTCGTCAAAAAACCGACACAAGACGGCCAACCCCAACGTTCGAGCCAACGTTGGCGCCAACAGGCACCAACACCATAAATCTCGATCCACACATTGGACGAGCGTAGTTGGCGCCAACATTGGTCCCAATGTGCGGTGCCGGCTTTATCCATTCGATTAATTCCGCCAATGCCCGACAAGATTGCCTGATACGTCTGCTGTTTACATAGCATCTTAAAGCAACATTTGAATAGTATGTAGGCTTCTTTTTTGAAATTAAAATTTATTGTGTGAAATAATGAATAAAGAAGATAAAATAATGCATTTAAAAAGGTTTTTTACGCTCCACTTGCATTTGCTAACTTTTGCTTGATTTGTGAAATTGTGTGATCTATCATAGAGGTTTTTTGAAATAAATTGCAAAATGCGTGAATTGCCAAATGATTATGATTATAAGAGCATCAAAGGCAACGATAAAATCCTTTGCAAACTAGCTAGTAAAGAAGATCTGGAGGTGAGTAAAAAATTATATTACCTAATTAATTATAAGTATAAGTAGGTAGGTAAGATTACAAAACACGCTCATAGGATAGCTAATTTTTGTTTCATGAAAGCTCGCTAGTTTTTCAGTTTTTTTCATTTGATCGTATAAGATAATTTTCCGGTTATATTTGGGGCAATTTATTAAAATAGAGCCTATCTCTACCTATTCCTTATATTTCCTAATAGGTAGATCCCATTATATTAAGGTAATATAATGTTAAGGGTTAAGGACGTAACGTAAAAGTCAGTTTGTGCCGTAAATAGTAGGAATGGTCAACGCCGCGCCGTTTTAGAAATGAGAGAATTTTTCTTTATTTTAAAAGGCTTTTTATACAGGGTTGCCATTAAGTATAGAAATGGTCAATTATTTTGAAGATCACCCTCAAGGGTTTTTTCGTGATGCCTAATTCACTGGTCATGTTTGCAATGTTGCCAAGTTTACCATTTTTGTGATAATACGGCAGAGCTGGGCAGTAGCTAGCTACCAAGTAGTTATAGTCCGCCCAGCCGTTGTTGACCCTCGAAACGCATGCAATTGCATGCGTTTCGAGGGTCAACAACGGCTGGGCGAACATTAAGCTACTAACTTAGCTACTTTTTTGGTAACTATTAATAACTTATTTAGACTATTTTTTTAAAGTAGCTTGTAGCTGTAACTTTCAGAATTTCGCTCCATGCATTCATAAGCTATTTTGAAAAAGTAGCTAGCTACTTTTAGTAGCTTAAGTTAGTTTTGATAGGTAAAGTTATTTTTATTCCTAAAGCTACATTTATTATTTTTTCAAAAAAATACTGTTTAGTTTGAATTTGTCTGTGTCTCTAAAATCTCTTTATTCTTCAGAGGGACTCGATATAAACACAATCACGCATAACGCAGCTTAGCTACTTTTTTAAAAACTAGTTAAGTTGCTAAGTATCTTAACTACTTACAATTTATATTAGCTTGTAGTTTAGCTACTTTTTTTAAGTAGCTTGCCCGTCTCTGTATTACGGGTAACTTCATTTTTTAAATGGAAGAAGAAGTAGTGTTTTCGGAACTTTAGTCCGCTTTAAGAACGTGATAAATTATTTTTTCTGTGAAAATATAAACTGATTAAACTCAACATTTTGGGTTTATAGTTGATGGTGCATTGGTGCACCACTGGAAGAAAATGAGTTACTAGAAATACTTAAGCCTAATTCGTACTTTTTCTTTAGAAATGGGTATCTGATCTGGAAGCTGTAACTAGAGAAACCTGGACCATTGAAAAAACATTTAAAGTTCCCACGACTGCACCGAGGAATGTTTTTAAACGTATTTATAGGTGTCATTTAAATACGGTTACAAAAGTTAAATCAACAGGACCTAAACAAAAAAAGTCGAGGAATATTGATTGTCCAGCCTAAATTTGTATTACAATAAATAAATTCTTTCAAAGGCCCAAGTCTCTTATAAAATCCGTAACTTCAGTAGAATGGCTTTGTTTAATAGAATTTCGTTTAACACATAATCATCGAATAAATGTTATTGAAGCACTTCGTGAGAGGCCTTTGGGATCAACAGCTAAACAAAAATTACTGGATCTGTTTAATAGAGGTTATTCTGCAGCCATAGCTTCATCCATACTTATTCTATGGATGAAATGGGTGATGAGTATGAAATCATTGCGTTTGATAGGCACTACATACCAATAAAAACTAATGTATCTAATTTGTGTAAATTTAAAGAGGATTTTGGTGAGCGTACTGGGTCTAATATGTTGCTCAAGTTGGAGGAAACATTGGCTTCTCATACAGCCAAAACTGGCCTATGCTCTAAAATAATAACTTTACAGGATAATTATGCCGCAGCTATATGTACACCACTTAGGCAACGTGCGTTAAAGATACCACAAGCAAATGAAATTATGTGTGTCGATGCATCCGGTAATTGTGATGTTTATGACCATAAAATATATGACCAAAAATTATCTATTTGTTCTTGCAGTTGAATGATTGCTAGAAATAATGCCATAAAAAATTCGACCGACAGTTATCTTGACAGATGACGATTTAGGAGAGAGGAAAGTGCTAAGATAACATTGGCCAGAAGCAAAATTGTTTCTATGCATTTTTCATATAAAGAAGGCGGTCTTGAGATGGATTTTAACGGTGAAAAACGGAATATCACGAGATTTGTCACAAAAATATTACTCCTTATTTAAGGAAATTTTACATTCCAAAACAGAAAATGAACTAAACGAAGCCAAATAAAATTTCTCTGAAAACTGTGCCCACGAAAATTCAAAGAAATACTTAGGCAATCTGCTCACTCCTGAAGAAACTAGATGTATGCTGTACAGAACGCATTTTAAGTTAAGAGGAAGCAACACTAACTTTGGGTTGCCCAAAAGATGGTCGAAACATTGTAAATTTTTGGTGTTTTATTTTCCGAACTTTTGCTGCAACCCTGTATATGAATTGCCCAAAAATGTCTTTTTTTAAATTAATTACGTACCTAGAGACTTTTAATCTTTAATCATAAAGTTTTATTTATTTATTTTATTGTCCTATGGGTGTTTATCAATTTTCCAAAGTGTTTTGTCCTAAAAAATAGGTATCTTTTGTTTCAAACTCAAAACCCTGTTCTACTTACGTTTATACTACCTACTTTAACAAATAAATACTTATAAGTAGCTTTTAGAACTTGCATTTTTTGTATAATATTTACAAAGAATAGGGAGTTTATGTTCAGAAAATAAGAAAACTCCTATTTTTACCAGTATAATCCACTACCCTCTAGGTTTTGGTAAGTACACCAAGAAGTATTTTAAATTATCGCAAGAAATCGAAAATAACACATAATATCTTATTAAAAAGTTTTAGTAAATAACAGACGTTTCAGGCAAAAATCCATCTCACTCGTCTGCTATATACAGCTCTTGATTCTGCAAACATTTTTGCAACTGGCACGTCTGCGATTTACCAAGCGGTTTTACCTAACTCGTCTGCTATTTACTACTCTACTTCAGCTCGCGTCTTATGCCGGACGCGTCTCCTGTTTACAAATATGCGCGCGGGACGCATTTTTCTATACGCCAAGCGTGATCGCGAATTGGGTCACGCCGAACTTCGGGTACTAAATGCCATTTGTGATCGCAAATTACCCGCGCTAAACAGCACACGTTGTCGCTAACAACGTACACTCCTACCTAGTTATAAAATATGAGTGTGAAACAAAATTGCTTTATATAGAGAATGTTCTACTTATTTGAGCTCTCGTGTTTAATCTCCGCATGTGTTTTGAAAAAAAAGCGTGATTTTTCTGTGAAAGAGGGTAATAATAATTATACACGTTAAGAGTAAAAATAATATTTCTTAATCATATTCTGGTCATATAATTTGGCAGTGTTAAGTTAGTACTTTCTATAAGAACAAGTTTTTACATTTTAAGTAATTAGCATTTTAAGAACATTTTTATTTATTTGACGACATAAACTGTCATACCATAAAACTAAAGATCTTCAAAACAGCAAAACTTGCAGAATAAATAAAATAAGCTAAAGAACGGAACTAAAATAATTACTTTGCAATTTTTCGAGCTCCCAGAGCTACATTTTGTTTTACACAAGTACCCAAGTTACGAGGAGCTAGATTTGCTTTGTTCTTGAAGTTAGTAGGCTTCCTCCCAGACTGAAACCGCCTTCTGCCAGTAAATGCAGTTTTTCTTCTAGCCACACTAGTTGGCTCTACAGAGATTTTCACACCTTTTCTTGTTGTGTGTACCATTTGTCTTTTTGATGATGAGCAAAGTTTAAACGCTGTGTACAGTACAGTGTAAAAGAGAAGATGAACTATTCATATTTTTTTTGTAGTTCTGAATGCAGGCTATGACTCCACCTTGAAAATTCTTGAGGTCATCTTTAAGATTTTTTATAATTCTGTTGTCCAGATCAGTTATGAAAATTTTCCATTCATTTAATAATTATGTATTTTCGCTTTCAATAATATTATTTAAATCGTAAAATTCATCCATGATTCTCAAAGATACTGTTTTTATCAAAACTCAATAAAACAAAAAGATCTCAAAATCTACAGTATCGCATTTATATTTTTAATTAAAAGTAGGGTGACATGTTTCGCCTTTTTAGGGGCATCATCAGACCATTAAAATTATCAGTCCAACAGCACTGGCACACTAACAACAAACATTTTGTTAATATTATTATTATCATCGCTTAACTTTGTTGTATCAATGGTTTCAAAATCATTACAACTTGTATCATCAACTGCATTATTTACAATAATGACTATTAGTTTAGTTTTTACCCAACTGAACCATTTCATTCAAGGAATTTTCAAGAAGTAAAGGTTGAAGTAAATGTAAAGGTGGTTCACTACCTGTGGCAATTTCAAATAAAATTTGTTTTTGCTGTTCTGAAAAAATGTTGCAAGCACTATTAATGTTGAACTTTTTTATGACTCCAGCCTGATGCTTGCACATTTTCCCAGTTTTGCCTTGGGGACAAGAATATATGCAAATTTCCATATCAATAAAATATACTTCTTTTTTATCTGAATTTAAAACAGTATATTGCATGTGCCCCGTTTTTGTAATATTATTGAGATCAACATCTTTTTCATCCGGAGCATATCGTTTCACATTGATTTTATTTAGTACTAAATCCAAAAGTCTTTGGATTAAAGTAATAATTATGTGCTACATTTTTTTAAATTTTCTTCAGTAAAAGATAAGGCAAAAATAAAAATAAAAACAGCCGCCTGTTTATTTTTAATTTGTTCCCGAATGTGTGGCAAAACACCTAACTAAACTAGCAAAATAGCATCTTTATAGATATATAGTGTGTTTGATCAAACTGCGTTTGCACTACAGTTTTGAATATTCAAAATTTTTCAAACCACAAAACCTTACTTATCTTATGTTCGATTTAGTATGTATTCGTCCAGACTTTTAGTTAAATCTTGATCATACTGAAGTAGCAGTGAAATTGTTACATAGTACATAGCAAATAAGACACGCTTCAACAAAAACTTTCATAATTAAATTCCGTTACTTACCTCAACCTTTTCTTTTGTTTTTAAATTTATTCTGAACGATTGTTCAGAAATTCCTCGATAACTATAGCCATCTGGGAAACAAGCGAAACTATTCATTTTAACTATATATTTTAAAATTAAAACAAAAACATAACCTCTACTGTATGCTTTGACAAGGCGTTGAACTTTAAAACTGATTAGCTTATATTGCAGAGTCGCGAATTTGCGACAACATGTGCTGTTTAGCGCGGGTGATTTGCGATCACAAATGGCATTTAGTACCCGAAGTTCGGCGTGACCCGATTCGCGATCATGCTTGGCGTATAGAAAAATGCGCGCGGGACAACATGCGGCATGGAGCTGTTATCTCATATAGCCCGGGAGCCAGCGTCAATTTTTGGTAATTATTTTAGACAGCTTGAATTTTACTTATATAGTGTGTTTACATTTAGACGACCACTGAACCGACCGTCAGGTGGACCGTCAGCGCTGGATTCTGCGGCGGGAAGATGAGATAGTTGTAAAAAAAATTCGGAATTATTTTAGACCGGTTGAATTTTTTATGATAAATTGTCTATGTTACATAGTTTAAAAAATAAATAGTCAGCTGCGTGCCGGAAGCAACGTTGTACGTCAGCTGGTCATGAGAAGTGGTAATAAAATTGAAAAAAATAAAAGATTTATAACCCAGTGAAATTTTTTTACATGACTTAGGTCTCATATTGAAATATGGAAATAATAGTCAGCTGGGTGCATCGTACGACAAAAAACGTCAACTCAATATCATTACGGTCATACATCCAAGCGGCGCGAGGTAGTTTAACCCAAACTAACCCAACTGACCACCTTCGTCTCAATATGCACTCAGCTGATGAGATTTTTTCAATTTTAGTTTATTAGAGCTATTATATGGCTAAATTTTAATTAAATATTCATTGATTTACCAAAGATACACTAAGGTAAAGTCCACATATCATTAACGCTTAAAATTCAATTTCCAAAAATATAGTTACGTAAGTTAACATATAATTAACGCATATAACTGAGATTGCTTTCATTCTGTTATTGTTGAAATAATCGTCGTCTGATGAATAATATATTTAAATGATATCCTGAATGTTTGCTGCCTCTGTTTCACTGTTATCTGTACAAAAGAAATAAAAAAAAACTTGTGTGTGCTTAAGACCACACTATAGAAGTTAAAACTTCAACAAGCGGAGTAAGGCAGTAATAATTAATAATATGAAATATTTATTTCATAATTGTATTTTTTAGTATTGACTTTACCCGAAGGAGCGTTACATAGCCGAGCGCGACTGCTCAGTCTCATTCAATACTCACAAAAAAGTGCTGAGCGCGCCTAAAGGAGTTTTCACTTCAATTACCCGAAGGAGCGTTACATAGCTGAGCGTGACGGCTCAGTCTCATTCAACACACACAAAAAAAGTGCTGAGCGCGCCTAAAGAAAGTTTCACTTCAAAAATATTTATCTAAACCATGTTGATTGACATGTTTCCTAAAAAAATAGAAAAATAAGTTTTTCATACCTTCAAAGTCTTCATCAATACTTGTGATGCTTGTAAATGAGGGCGGCAATTGATCTCCTTCAAACCATTTGAGAAAATACTTTTCATCTCGTTCTTCCCACTCATAGTCAGATGGCGAGAATTCGGATGGTATCGAAAGATGCGTGCGTGACTCCAGAAATGTGCGATATATGATGTTCGGAGAAAATGTTGATGCAGTTCAGATCTGCAAGGCGGGAATATGGAACCATCAATTCACTTTTCTAAATGCTATATTTGCTCATTATTTTTACTGCTAAATGGTTTTGTAAAGGTTTTTATACGAACAACGTTGACGTCAATAATTCTTTCAAATGCATATAATTTACAAACATAATCTTTCAGTGTTGTAAAAAGTTGATTTAAATTACTATGAGGTAGATTTGAAATTTCACTCAAAGCTTGAATATATGTTGGCGGCTTTCGTAAAATGTTAAAATCACAGCCCGTTAGCGCATGAAAAGCATTTTCTCATACAACTTCGTGATATTGATGTTTCTTTAACTATTTCCAGGACCGACATGTATTGAAATTTTTAAATTACTTTTAATGAAATTCATAATTGCAAGCATAATCACCAAAATATCAGTATCTGAGCATCTTATTGTCACGTGGGCATCAAAATTCACATTGCAAACATGAAACACAATTTTCGTGTCGACTTCATCGTGACCGGTACATGACAAGTGTGGTTCTATTGTTGTTATTATTTTGCTTTGTTGTACTTCATATTTATAGCAGTGTAGATAATTCACACAAAATTATTTTATTTCCAATAAATGACGCCATGTAATCCTGACCAATCTTCGATAATAAATTCAATCAATACTTCAGAGAAATTCGGTGGACGTATTTGATCTGTTCCATTTATATTTTCCCATCAAGAAAAGGATTACATGGCGCCATTTATTGGGAATAAAATAATTTATGTTAATTATCTACACTGCTATAAATAACCACACTTGTCATGTACCGGTCACGAAGAAGCGAACACAAAAATTGTGTTTCATGTTTGCAATGTGGATTTTGATGCCCATGTGACAATAAGATTCCCAGATACTAACATTTTGGTGATTATGCTTGCAAATATTAATTTCATTAAAAGTAATTTAAACATTTCAATTCATGTCGGTACTGGAAATAATCAAAGAAACATCAATATCACGAAGTTTTATGAGACATTTTGTGCAGAATTATGTTCGTCGTTCCTCTATCGAAAAGGCAAAAAAAAACGTTTAATACTTTACGAAAGTCGCCAACATATTCAAGCTTTGAGTCAAATTTCAAATCTACCTGATCGTAATTTAAAACAACTTTTTATAACACTGGAAGATTATTGACGTCAACGTTGTTCGTATAAAAACCTTTACAAAACCATTTAGCAGTAAAAATAATGAGCAAATACTGCATTTAGAAAAAGGAATTGATGGTACAATGTTCCCGCTTGCAGATCTGAACTGCATCAACATTTTCTCAGAACATCATCGCACATTTCTGGAGTCACGCACATCTTCCGATACCATCCGAATGTTCGCCATCTGACAACGGTTGAGAAGAACGAGATGAAAAGTATTTTTTCAAATGGTTTGAACGAGATCAATTTCCGCGTCAATTAGATACATCACAAGTATTGATGAAGACTTTGAAGGTATGAAAAAACTTGTTTTTCTATTTTTTCAGGAAAACATGTCCATCAACATGATTTTGATAAATATTTTTTTTTTAGTTTCTTTTGTACAGATAACAGTGAAACAGATGTAGGAGATATTCACGATAACATTGAAATAGATTATTCATCAGACGATAATCAAAGCAATGATGAAGATAATTCTTAATACCATAAACTCATTTTATTTTTTTTTTCGATTATTTCAACAATATCTAAATAAAAACTCAATTTTATGCGTTAATTATATGTGAATTTTACGTATCTATATTTTTGGTAAATCTTTTTAATTTTCGAATACCTATTTCAAGAATATCTGACTAAAAAATACTGAATTTTAAGCGTTAACGATATGTGGACTTTAACCATTACCTTTGGTAAATTAATTAATATTTAATTGAAATTTAGCCATATAATAGTTCTAATAAACGACAATTGGAAAATTCTAATCAGCTGAATGCATATTGAGACGTAGGTCGTCAATCGGACCACTTAGACTACCGCGCGCCCCTTGGATGTATGAGCGTAATGATACTTTATTGCTCCAGCTGACGATGACGGTCTTTGTCGTACGATACACCCAGATGACTATTATTTTCATATTTCTACATGAGTCCTAAGTCATGTAAAAAAAATATCACTCGGTTATAAATCAATTTTTTTTTCATGTTTATTACCATTTCTCATGACCAGCTGACGTACAACGTTGCTTCCGGCACGTAGCTGACTATTTATTTTTTAAACTATGTAACATAGACAATTTATCATAAAAAATTCAACCGGTCTAAAATAATTCCGAATTCCATTTTTTTACAACTATCTCATCTTCCCGCCGCAGTATCCAGCGCCGGTAGTCCAGCTGACGGTCGGTTCAGTGGTTGTCTATATGGGAACATACTATATAAGTTAAATTCAAGCGGTCTAAAATACATGCCAAAAATTGACGCTGGCTCCCGGACTAATAGATCTGATCGACACGATTCGAGGCATCCCCGTGAATAGGCAAGTTGTTGGGAAATTGTTAAGAAATTGTCACCAACTTACCTATATCACCAACATACCTTATTTTACCTATGTATTAATGACATTTGACATGTATATATAATAGTTATTTATACTATAAGGGATGTAAGTGACATTTACTAGTCGAGGACGATCTTGTGCCCGAGCGATTGCGAGGTCTGACAATATAGTTCGAGATTATTAAATGTACTTACATCCCGTGGAGTATATAAGATTTTTTCTCCTCCCTGCGGAATTTATTATTGGATTTTTATTAATTTAATTCGATACTTTTCGCATGAAATTATGAAGACAGCTCTGGTCGGTTTCTATAGCGTCATAAACATTCTTATTTTATCAATAACGTCAAGTTTATTATTAAAAATTTTGAAAAATTGATACTATTGGTTTGTATAATAGCCAAATGGATATAGAAGAATCAACAAATATAGCTTGTCTCTCGCTGCTGCCAGAAAAATCGAGGAAGCGGTATGAAGCAACGTATCAATACTTCAAGAAATGGTGCCTAACAAAGACTGCTACTGTAGTTTCAGAAACCGTGCTTTTGGCATAGTTTCACGAAAAATCTGCTGCATTAAATTCTCTTACGGTGTAAATATTCCATCTTGAAGTTCACCCTTTCCATAGAGGAAAATATAGATATTTCCAAGTATCCTAAACTTCGAACATTTTTAAAAAGAAGAAATGACGAGTATAAACTAACCTAAAAAATCCATTGTGTTTGACAGGGAAAATGTGAATAAGTTCCTGTTTGAAGCCCCCGATGATATTTATTCAATGATGAAGGTTATAATGATAATGGAAATTGACAATGTTGAATTAAGGCATGAAGATATAATTGTTACTATTCCTGATTCCAAAAATTGAATGGCACGTACATTTACAGTGACTAAAAGTGACGATGAGAAGGTTTGTTATTTCAAAATAGGGCAAAATTACATTGTTATAGGATCTCACATGACGAATTTTAATCCTGGCTTCTTCATGCGATATCAAAATGGAAAGTGCTTAAATCAGTGTGTCGGGAAAAACACCATTTCTTCAATTCCAAGTAAAATTGCAAAATTTCTGAACTTTGAGAATTTTAGGCAGTATACTGGACACTGGAAGAACGTCTGCCACTTTATTAGCAAATACTGGAGTTGATGTCTTAGCTCTGAAGCGACATGGGGAATGGAAATCTACAACTATGCGGAAAGTTATGTAGCCGAGAGCGTCAACAATAAAAAAGGAGTTACAAATAAAATTTTGTACAATATAACGAAGCCAGAAGTCTCCTGTAGTACTACAAGAGTGTCAGAAAACTTGATTAGAGATGGAGAATTTATGGAGTCAGAACATTCCATACAAATTGAGAAAAAACGAGGAAACGTTTATCCAAATTTTGTAAATAATGTTCATAATTGCAATAATTGTACTTCTTCTTCTTCTTCTTCTTTCCTTCTTGACGGAAGGGCAGTGATCACATAGACGATTCTAATGTAGTGTTGCAGCTTTCCTTAGTATTTCTCTCCACTTATCCCTATTCACTGCATGGCGGGCAGCTTCTCTAAAACTTGTTCCAGAGTGCATTCTTTTATTTGGTCAGACCATCTTCTCGGGGAACGACCTCTCGGTCTAGTCCCTTCCACCGTGCTATAGACAACCAACCGCTCTAAATCATCATTATTGCGTCTTGTAACGTGGCCGAAGTATTTTAGTAGCTTGGTGTTCACTATTTGAAATACTCGCCGCGATTCCTTAATTTCCCTAAGGACAAACTCGTTCGTTCTTCTTGCCGGCCATGAGATTCGAAGTAATCTTCTCCAGCAGTGCATCTTGAATGCATCTACTTTTCTACTGTCTTGTGCTTTCATGGTCCACGATTCCGCTCCGTAAAGAAATATTGGGAATATTAGAGTTTCAACTATTTTCTTTTTGGTGTTTAGCGTGATAGCACTATCCTTCCAGTTTTTTTTTACAGGCTTTAACATTGCCTCCCTTGCTATTTCTGTTATGCGTTTATCTCTTGTGTGCAGCCTCGTTCATTTGTTATTAGTACACCCAGATAAACGAACTGATGTACTACTTGGCACCGTCCTACTTTTGTTATATCTCGTCTATTATTATTTTCCCTGTCTACAATAATGATTTTTGTTTTTCATGGTTGCTATCTAGACCATATTATCTGATTTGTGTTTCAAGTTTCCTAATCAGGGTAATTAGTTCCTCTGGATCATTTGCTAGTAGGATGGTGTCATCCGCGTATCGGAGATTGTTAATAATTGTACTATTGATATTCATTTCACTTAATATTACTCCATTTTTATAAATCATTGTTAGCTTGACGTTGTTGGTGAAATAAAAAATTAAAGGTATCTCCTATGTTTGTAGTTTGAACTTAATGAATACAGGGTGGCATAAATTATTAACCACCCAAGGGTGGTAAGTTGACTTACAACCCGTCGTCAAGGGCAATCGATACCTTTTTGGTAATTCTCGCTTACGTCCTTCAAAACAGTGTCAAAATGGGCTGTTTACAATACAGGGAGGGGAAAAATATATAATTTTTTATAATTTTCCCGGTTAACTTGACTTGTTAATCTTTTACGAAGAGACACTCGCAAAGGGGAACAAAGATGAACATAAATAGCAGCCGGCAACACCGACAGATTTTGATATTCAGTAGTGCGGTGCAAACTGGCACATAAACAGTCCTCTATGCCGACGCTGACGCTGTTTGTCACTGTGAGAGCGGCTATTGAACATTGAAACTTTACTTCGCTTTTACTATTTATCTTCTCTGTTTACATGATATCAGATAGTTACAACAGGATACCCCAAAGATAGAGCCTTTTTAAACACGAGAAACCCGGCATTAACTTTTACAGCTATTATTTACTTCAATACGTCAACGCTAGGTCTATCTAAACTGGATTAAAAATTATTGAAACAGTCTTTTTTAGTAGAAATGTTAGACGTTTCGCAATAGTAGAGAAAATTTCTTTTAAAAACCAGCTAAACCTAGATATTGTTTTCTGAAAAACGTGGACGCTTAGCCCATTCACTCATTTTCCAACTGTGCAAACTGTTTAATTTTCAGCGGCCAAAACCAAAACAGTGAAACGTTGAATCTCAAATTTACCGGGGATATTAAACAACTACCTGTCCAAAATTTCTTAGAAAGGGTTATTGAACCTTGCAAAGCTTGCGGTGTCTCAGAAAAATAAGCTTTTGTTTCTCCAATGCATTTTCAAGCGAGTGTAGCTCTAAACTGGTTTAGGGCCAATAAAGGCAGATTTAATGATGGGAAGGGTTTGTCTGATTTTGTACGCCTTCATTTTGAACGACGTGATTACCGTGCAAGCCTTTTAAAGTAGATTTCTGAAAGAACACATGATTGATTCTACATTGTGGATTATTTAACTTGCATGCAGGCTTTGTTTAGACATTATGGAGGTCTATCTGAGGAAGCTTAGTTAGGTATTTTGTGTCGTAACCTGTCGTCATTCTACACTATTTCCGGTTGTTGATAGGTTAGAGGAGCTAGAGAAAGAACGGCTTAGGTCAAGACAAAGAAAGGCAGAGCAGAAAGCTACGTCTGTAGTGAATCAAGGGCCAACACCTAATTTATTTTAAGAATTGTTCCAACAATTTGTTAAAATAAAAATAAATAAAAATTTTATTTTAATTTTAATCGTTCAAAAAATTAGATGAAGTCTCGAAACAAACCCCAGGGAGAAAACGATCAATTAAAATAAAAAGTTTAATTTTATTAACGAGAATTAAAAATGAATTGGAGTTTAACTTTCACGAGGTAAGACCGAACTCGCCAAAACAAAAAGAAAATGAGGGAACATTATTTTAACTAATGGAAGCGTTAGTCAAAAGCACTTAAACTCGTTCAATACAAAATAAAAAATAATAATATTAATAAAGTCACTTACCATTGGAATATATTTCAATGAGCGGCATGGTGAATAACTACACAAGATTCGGGTTCCGATGTGAAATCGCGGTGACTTATACTTCAGATTTGTTTTCGACTGCATTAGAACGTGGCACAAAAGGAATTAAAAAAGAGATCAACTACGGTCAAAACAAATTCTTACGCTGGTGCATAAAACCTTGCTCTAAAAAGAACCTCATTGGTCAGGGCGGTTCTAATTTCCAGTCCAGCGAATTAAAATGAAAAAACGACGATATTACCTTATAAGGATAGAACATTTCTTGAACTCTAAACACGCGTGTGCACTAAAAGCCAAAGCTAGGTATGGAAAAATACCCGAACTGTGTTTGCGCGAAATCAGGGCAAAGTTGCGTAACATCACACGTTTCTTGGGTGTACAGAGATTCTGGATTTTCTGGGGGACAAAACGCGTCACAATCCGGCTATAACAGCGTGACCTTATCGAAGAAAAATCAGTTTTATTCTCAAATCCAGTTGCAGTAGGCCCTTATGGCCAAAACCAAAATTTTTTAAGAAATATCAGTTACAGCGGGTCGCTATGCCGAATTTTATTTAAAAAGTTTAAAAATTTGGTGAATCTTCGTCATTCATCGAGGGATAAGATGGTTTAAACACGAGCAAGGGAAGCCTCGATGGCAGGTTCTAAATTAACATTAAGTGATAGACAGTAAGTTTAGTTTTAAGTCATAATGTGTAAAGTGCTGATGGATTTGAAAACATTTATCGTTGCCTATTGGCAAGAATTCATGAGTATTTCAGCAAGAAATTTTAGTGCTCGAGTTAGACAGTAAATTTAGTCTTAAAGCCTAATGTGTAGATTGCTTGTATATTTGAAACGTTTATCGTTGCCTGTTGGCAAGAAATTCATGAGTTTTTCAGTAAAACAATTCAGTGCTCAAGTTAGATAGTAAGTTTAATTTAAATGATGAGGTGTAAAGTGCTTGTATATTGGGAAACATTTATTGCTGTGGTATTCGATAATTAAAAGAGTATCCCATTAAATAATTAGTGTTATCAAACTTCGTATTTTATTTAATTAATTCACTGCGGACAAGAATATCGCTGATTGAAATTATTTTATTATTTCATAATTGATGACTGGCTAGTAAAATATAATATTCGAGGAAAGTTGCTACACTGAAAAAAATGCACGGTGTCTAATTAATGATACCAGGGTCATTTTCTTTTAATGTGCAAATTCTGATTGTCTGGCGCTGTAGATACGAGGTCATATTGAAAAATGAGCGAATAAATTTAGCCACTATAAAAAAGCTCCCTTTCAATAATTTCATTAAAACATCACTGATGTGGCTTAAATTCATTTAATTATATTTAATATACCTGAGAATAGAAAGTAAATACTGGTAAGAGGCATAAAGTGGTTTTCAACTAGGTAGCGAAATATGAGTGGTTGCCCAAGTGTATAGGAAAATTATTTTACGTCGAAAATAGGATGTCAACATACTGGTACTGCGAACCCGGTTACAGATAATGACCGGAGGTGAAGAAAAGGCCGAATTTAAAGTAAGTAAAAGGAATAGGATAAATCGGCGTTCATTACACGTCCCTCCATCCAGTAATCGTCAGCAGTTTGTTGATACGGATTTTGCGTTCCTAGCAGTTCACAAAATTACACTGAATCTCTCCCCAGAGCAGATAGAAATCAGCAGGTTAATGGAGCTTCATCAGAGTGGATGAGCTAAAAATATCATTTGTCGGAAATGCTAGAAGACCGGTCATCTGAATCGCAATTGCCCTAACCCAAGGAAAACTCACTGTTATCGTTACCTTACCTTTACCCTGATGTGCAGTATAGCATACTTCCTTGTGGGTTTGAAGCACCTGGGCTATCTTATCTTGCGTTTGTTTGTTTGTTACCTTACATTTTTTTCAGGGTAATAGTTAAGAAATACTTTATTCAGTTTTATAGGTAAGATGTTTGTTATTTCGGATACTAGTGATTCATGCCTGGCGCATGCCAGATGTCTCGTACTTTTCGATCGCTTTAGTTATCATCCTGTTTGGTTTGTTCAAGTTCGCCAATTTCCGTTATTAAATATAGTGTTTTGCTAGGTTAATGTTAGTTGATAAATTAAGAGAATTATCGAAAGTTGTCAGATCAGAAAATGATGACGCCTCTGGATTATTAATTATAAGTAAATTACGTCCAACATCCTGCTATTAAACCAGTTTACTGTGTATTTTGATTTGTTTCGTTCATTCATCAACCTATCGAGATTAAGAAAGATTCCGAAATGGGGAAAATAAGCAATAAATTTTAAAATAAGGCACACATAGGAATGATAACATCATATAGTAGATATTGTATGTAGTATAGTTATACTTTTTCATTAATTACGGTGAATATCCAGCAATTTTAAGTCTCGTGTTGTTGCAGTAAGGGAGAAGGGAATCACACAATCATGTGCTTGATTTATCTAAAAGAAAATGTTTGATATTAAAAAAGTTTATTTTATATTGTAATAAATCAATTTCTGTTCACCTATTTATCTGTTTCATTCATCATCTTTTAGAACTAGTGTTCCAAAAGGGAAGTAAGTAAGTATATTTGCTTTGAATGAATTGTGAATTGTGAATGGAAAAGTATATTAATAATATTATATTATAGTTTTAGAGTAACTCGGTGAATATTTTTACCCTGGAATTGATTGCCTTTGGCTCCACAAATGATTAAATTTGGTTTGAATTGTTATAGAGCCACTTCGGCCCAGGCTCAAGGATGTAAACTGCACAAGTGCAAGTTTAGTGACCCTAATGAAATGTGTACCTAGATTTCTTCGATTCGGTATCAAGTCGGATATCGTTTTCAAGAAAAGCAAAAAACTAAAAATGAAAATGGTTAGCAAATACAATAAAACAGTAAAAAGCTCTTGCAGATTGTCAGGCTTTGAACTGACTTTGACAAGATGACAATTATAATGCCATATTTAATTACTGGTTAACTGGTATTTAGTTTGATAATGAGGTGTTATTTGGTAAATTAATTTGTTTTTGAAGTTTTATATATCTATAATTTGGTGTTATTCGCTTTGGAAGAATTTAATGATTTTTGTTGAAAGGATTAGTTAATTTTTAAGTGACCCTTATCAACTTCAGTATTTTAGCAAAGGTAATCATGTACTATTGAAACTTACAGAAGTTGCAGCAACACATTCATCTTTATTTAATAAAATTAAAGCATTTTCTTTAATTTTACGTTTTTTAGAAGAAGGCTCCTTTGCCAAAATACTAGAAGCATTCCATTGTATTCTGTGATTGTTATCAAATGCATGTTGACAAATGTGTGATTTGTGGAATTGTGCATTTCTAATATAAGTTTGGTATTCTTTTATACGTTTTGATAATGGTCTACAGGTCTCACCTATATAAAATTTATTACATTCACATGGTATTCTATAGATAACATTTTTAGTAGTTTCATTTTCATTAAGTGGTTTTGTTTTTGTTAGTTTAGATCTAAGGGTGTTTTCTGTTTTGAAAATTGTACGAATGTTAAATTTATTACCTATTCGTTTTATTTTGTCTGATAAACCAGGAATATAAGGAATAAAGAGGTTCGTAATAGGTCTATTTTGATTTTGTCTGATATTTGGTTGTTCAAATTTTATAAATCATTTTTGAATGAAATCAATAGGATTAATCAAAATATTGCTCAAAAATTCTTTTTCTGTGTTGAAATTTTGATTATTACAAATTATTTTCATTCGATCATATAGACTTTTTACGACTCCCTTTTTACCATTATTGGGTGATTTGAATTAAAATTTAAATATCTGTTTGTATGTGTTAGTTTTCTGTATATTTTTGTTTCGAAACTATTCAAGTCTTTTTTAATAAGAATGTCAAGAAATGAAAGTTGTTCATTAATTTCTTTTTCTATAGTGAATTTGATTGTGGGTTCTTTGGTGTTAATATGATTTAGAAAATCGTTAAGAAAATGTTCGTTATATGGATAAATTGAAAAAATGTCATCTATATAACGCCACCAAATCAAAGGTTTATATTGATTAATAATAACTATCCTATTGATTTCATTCAAAAATGATTTATAGAATTTGAACAACCAAATATCAGACAAAATCAAAATAGACCTATTACGAACCTCTTTATTCCTTATATTCCTGGTTTATCAGACAAAATAAAACGAATAGGTAATAAATTCAACATTCGTACAATTTTCAAAACAGAAAACACCCTTAGATCTAAACTAACAAAAACAAAACCACTTAATGAAAATGAAACTACTAAAAATGTTATCTATAGAATACCATGTGAATGTAATAAATTTTATATAGGTGACACCTGTAGACCATTATCAAAACGTATAAAAGAACACCAAACTTATATTAGAAATGCACAATTCCACAAATCACACATTTGTCAACATGCATTTGATAACAACCACATAATACAATGAAACGCTTCTAGTATTTTGGCAAAGGAGCCTTCTTCTAAAAAACGTAAAATTAAAGAAAGTGCTTTAATTTTATTAAATAAAGATGAATGTGTTGCTTCAACTTCTGTAAGTTTCAATAGTACATGGTTACCTTTGCTAAAAACTGAAGTTGATAAGGGTCACTTAAAAATTAACTAATCCTTTCTACAAAAATCATTAAATTCTTCCAAAGCGAATAACACCAAATTATAGATATATCAAACTTCAAAAACAAATTAATTTACCAAATAACACCTCATTATCAAACTAAATACCAGTTAATCAGTAATTAAATATGGCATTATAATTGTCATCTTGTCAAAGTCAGTTCAAAGCCTGACAATCTGCAAGAGCTTTTTACTGTTTTATTGTATTTGCTAACCATTTTCATTTTTAGTTTTTTGCTTTTCTTGAAAACGATATCCGACTTGATATCGAATCGAAGAAATCTAGGTACACATTTCATTAGGGTCACTAAACTTGCACTTGTGCAGTTTACATCCTTGAGCCTGGGCCGAAGTGGCTCTGTAACAATTCAAACCAAATATAATCATTTGTGGAGCCAAAGGCAATCAATTCCAGGGTAAGAATGAATCCTCCACAACAATATAGAACATATCTACATCGGTGAATATTTATTAAGTATTTTCAAAATTACACGGTGCTAATTTGACTGAACTGATAATTGGATGCATGCATATGATTTTTCGGAAGACAATGTAGCCTTGAAAAACAATTGTAAATATGTAATCAGATTTTTAGCTTCATCATCAAACTTTTGTTTTTTAGACTTTACTCGAGATACCACTTCTATTCAGACCATCAATTTCGTTAAGTGCTTAAAGTTCAAATAAGATCATTCTTATCGTTCAAAAGTATATACACACATATATGAATATACTATATTATAATACTTTCTACAGCATTAAAGGAAACTTATTGACGGTTTTACATACGGAATTTTACTATTGTAATTACTTGTACTTTGAACCATTGACAGTTTTTAGCAAATATTTCACAAATGTTTTTAAATAAGTTAACTACGATGATAATATTTTAAGAAATAAGTCTTTTACAAATTTAACTTGCACATATACAAATTATATTAAGCAAAACTCGTATTTTTTTTTTCAATATCCTGAAACAAAATCACTATAATAACATAGTGCTAATTATTTTAAAAATTAAATTCCAGAATTAAATAACCTATACCTTGAGACGGAAATAATAGTCAGTGACGTCAGTCATTAATTCGAAAACAGACCAACGTGAGCGGCTTAAAGTAATATATAATATTTAACAATAAATCTGGTATGAAATGCTCGCAAAATGCCGCTTATTCTAAATGCGGACACAGCGTTCCGGCACAAAACGTGCACCGCTGCCAAATTCAATGTGGCCCGTATACGCGAGTTACGCGGAGCATTTGAAGCAGCGTATTTTAACAGAGGTTCGCGATCGACGGACGTAAATATACTGATATTTTACGACCGTCGAGCGGAGGTCGCAACGTTGCAACAGTAAACGAGCATGTACCTTGTGAGAGATCTGTTGCATAGTCGCGCTTGCGGGTTTAGGTTATCGTTATGTTTTAACATTGAAAATGTTTCTGTTTTCCTAAAGAGGGCCTCAAATCGTGAAAAAGTGCATGCTACATTTGCTACACATAACGTCGTACGCGTGAGAGATTGTGTTAGCTTGTTTATTTAAACTTAAATTGATTATAACGTATCGGATTCAGTTCTAATGACTAAAATAAATTGGAACTAACTGAAACTAACCGAAAGTGTATCGAACGACTATCCAAAACTAACGAAAAGCATCAAAACGGGCTAAAACGTATCGAAATAGATTTAAAATCTTGAAGTAAGTTAAAACTAACCCAAATTAACCGAATTTAGGTGACTAACCAAAACTAACCAAAAGCATTATAATTGCTTACGACATATCGAAAGGTGATTGAATGTCTAATCAAAACTAACCAAAAGTAACTAGGAGCACCAAAACGGGTAAAACATATCGAAATAGATTAAAAATATTGAAGTAAGTTAAATTTAACCCAAATTAACCGAATTTTGGCGACTAACTAAAACTAACCAAAACATTATAATTGCTTATAACGTACCGGAACCAGTTCAAATGACTAAGATATATTAAAACTAACTGAACTTTACTGTGACTTGACTCAACGACTAACCAATAGTACGTAACTAAAAGCATCAAAACGGGCTAAAACACATCGAAATAGATTTAAAATAATGCAGTAACTTAAAACTAACTTAAATTAACCGAATTTTGGTGACTAACCAAAAACCCTAAAATTGTTTATAGTGTAACGGAACTGGTCCAAATGATTAAAATAAATTAAAATTAACTGAAATTAACCGAAAGTTGATTAAACGACTAACCAAAATGGACCAAAAGTAACCAAAGACATCAAAAGGGGCTAAAACAAGTTGAAACTAACAATCAACCGAATTTTGGCGACTAACTAAAGTTAACCAAAAACATCAAAATATATGACGTATCGGATCCGGTTCAAATGACTAAAATAAATTAAAACTCACTAAACTTAGCCAAAATATGTTGAACCAAAACTAATCAAGAGTAACCAAAATGGACTAAGACGTATCGGAACAGATTAAGAATAAAATAAGTAACTAACCCAAATTAACCGAATTTTTGCGACGACCTACATTATTAACCAAAAACGTTTAAATTGTTGTAACGTATCGGAACCGGTTCAAATGGCTGAAATAAATTGGAACTTACTGAAAGTAACCGAAAATTGAATAACAAACCAAAGCTATTCAAAAGTAACTAAAAGCACCAAAACGGGCTAAAACGTATCGAAAAAAATTAAAAATATTGAAGTAAGTTGAAATTAATTCAAATTATCCTTATTTTGGTGACTAATCAAAAACACTAAAATTGGTTATAACGTTTTGGAACTGGTTCAAATAACTAAAATAAATTAAAACTAACTGAAATTAGCCGAAAGTGAACCACTAACCAAAAGTAACCAAAAGCACCAAAATGGGGACACGAACTTGAATTAACCGAATTTTGCCGACTAACTAAAATTAACTATAACGTATCGGAACAGGTTCAAATTACTAAAATAATTTAAAACTAACTAAAGCTAACCGAAAGCTGATGGAATGACTAACCAAAACTAATCATAAGTAACCAAAAGCATCAAAACGGGCTAAACCGTATCGGAATAGATTGCAAAAATTAAAGTAAGTTAAAACTAATCAAAACGAACCGAATTTTTGCAGCTAACCAAAACTAACCAAAAATATTAAATTTGATTAAAACGTATCGGAGTCACTTCAAATGACTAAAAAAAATTGAGCGAGTCTGGTAGTAGTCGAGACACTGATGTGTAAACATATCCTATAACGACATCGGTTGTAAAAAACGACAAGAGCACGTTGTGTTCCCGAGTGGTCACCCATCCAAGTACTAACCTCGCCCGACGTTGCTTAACTTCGTGATCGGAACAGAACTGGCATTTTTAACATGCTATGGCCATTGCTAGTACGTTTTAGCTTGGTCATAGGATAAAAATTAGGTTTAATAACTAAGTTTAAAATAATAAAAACTCAACGCGAACGAAGCCTCGGGTAAAAGCTAAAAGTGTCCTTTACTATACTCTTGAAAATATCTGTACAAAATTTCATGGTGATCGGAACAGTTTATGCGTGAAAGCTTAAGAAACAAAGAAACAAACATATTCACATCTGTAATATTAGTTACGATTATTTTATAATACTTTCTGGCAGCTTCGGAGTGGATTAATTCACTGCACAAATTCGACACGATAATCTTATGTCATCAGGAATATCATCAATATATGGACACAGCTTATTTACCTAGTAATCGTGGGCCTACATCCTTAGATTTGGGAAAGTCAATAACCAAATTTTGCAAATTTTAGAAGAGGGCTATGACTCAATATTGTTTTAAACGTCTGGGCATCTGAATAATACTTTTGATAGTTCGTTTAATTTAAAATAATAATATGCTCTTTTATCATCTAAAATCCGTTTAAAAACGCTTTTAAATGGCAAAATTGTATAAAAACTCGAAAATTCGTACTTTTTTAAGATGATAGCTGTGGCTTCTGACAAATTTGTCGTGGATTTTGAAGCGAAAACTCATTTTAAATTCAACCGTCCATTAAAAATAAGATGTGCTATGGATCCAAATACACTGCGAATATAATAATTAAAAAATAATACTTTTGACTGTTCGTTTAATTTAAAACATGCTTTTTTATCATCTAAAATCCATTTAAAATGATTTTAAATGGCAAAATTGTATATAATACCGCCCTAGCGGCTAAAATCGGTTTACACATTTTCATTCTATTTGCCGAGATTTACCCTCCTACCGCCGCGTAATATGTTTACACATCAGTAAGTTCGAACTAACGGAAAGTTGTTTGAACGACTAACCAAAAGTTACTAGAAATAGCCAAAACGGGCTAAACAGAATCAGAATAGGTTAAAAATATTACAGTAATGTTATGGCTATAGTCAAAAGCTGTCTTATCGTGCGGGTCCAAAGGTCACATTTTTCATTAAATGTCATTACTCTGACAGATTTTACACGCGAAATCTGCCACGAATAAAGTTTTTACTAAAAATTGTGACATTTGGACCCCCACGATAAGATCGCTTTTGACTATAATTATATTATATTAATAGATTTTCCCATCTGAAAGTGAAGGGTAATGTGTAAACATCTTACGCGGCGGTATGAGGGTAAATCTCGGCAAATGGGACGGAAATGTGTAAACCGATTGTCACATTGTAAGCCGTCGCATTGAGAAGAAAGCTAATCCAGGACGTCCGTGGAGGATTTTTATACAATTTTGCCATTTAAACGGATTTTAGACGATATAAAAGCATATTTAAATTAAACGAACCGTCAAAAGTATTATTCAGATGCCCAGACGTTTAAAACAATATTCACTCATGGCCCTCTTCTATAATTTTCCTTCTATAAGTTTGCTTTTTTAATGGACGGTTGAATTTAAAATGAATTTTCGCTTCAAAATCCACTACAAATTTGTCCGAAGCCACGGCTATCGTCCTAAAAAAGTCCGAATTTTCGGATATTTATAAAATTGTGTCATTTAAAATCGTTTTTAAACGGATTTTAGATGATAAAAAAGCATATTAGACGAGCTGTCAAAAGTATTATTCAGATGTCCAGACGTTTCAAACAATATTGAGTCATAGCCCTCTTCTAAAATTTGCAAAATTTGATTATTGACTTTCCCAAATCAAAGGATGTCGGCCCAAAATGAGTAGCTGGTAAAAGAACAAGCTTTGTAGATTTTCGTGTCGAAATTATGCAGTGAATTAATCCACAGTAGAGTGCTATGGACGGCCTCAATTCTCCCCCACCAATTTTTTGCCCCCTCACCCCCTCCGGTGACTTTGAGATAGACCCCGCCCACTTGGTCTTAAGTGTATTCGACCTTGAATGACATTGGCCTAATTTCACCTTGAATGTCCTTGACATTTTACCTTGAATGTCCTTGAGTTTTTGTTGAAGGTCGCGCATATGACCTTGGGATTGCTAAAAGCGTGTATGACCTTGAAGGTCCTTGGGACTGTTTTGTGGTGTCGTACCTTGAATGACATTGAAGTAATTTGATCTTGAATGCCCTTGAGTTTTTGATGTATAAACATCTTACGCGGCGATATGAGGGTAAATCTTGGCAAATGGAACGGAAATGTGTAAACCGATTCTAGCTGCTAGGACAGTATTATAAACAATTTTGCCATTTAAAATCGTTTCAAATGGATTTTAAACGATAAAAAAAGCATATTTAAAATTAAACGAACCGTCAAAAGTATCATTTTTATTATATTATACTCGCAGTATATTTGGATCCATGTCACAGCTTATTTTTAATAGACGGTTGAATTTAAATTGATTTTCGCTTCAAAATCCACGACAAATTCGTCCGATGCCACGGCTATCGTCCTAAAAAAGTCCGAATTTTCGGATTTTTATACAATTTTGCTATTTAAAATAATTTTTAAACGGATTTTAGACGATAAAAAAGCATATTATTATTTTAAATTAAACGAACTGTCAAAAGTATTATTCAGATGCCCAGACGTTTAAAACAGTAAAATTTGAAAAAGCTGGTTATTGACTCTCCCAAATCAAAGGATGTCGGCCCAAGATTATAAGGTAAAAATGCTGTGTCCATATGTTGATGTTATTCCTGGTGGCATTAGATTTTCGTGTCGAATTTGTGCAGTGAATTAATCCGCTCCGAAGCTGCCAATGCGTATTATTAAAGAATCCTAACTAATATTATAAATGCGAATGTTTTTGATTTTATTCTATGAACATGCTAAAATGTACAGGTAAGGGCCATAGCACGTTGAAAATGCCAGTTCTCGTCCGATCACTGAAGTTAAGCAACGTCGGGCGTGATTAGTACTTGGATGGGTTACCGCTTGGGAACATACTTGCTGCTGTCATTTTTTTTACAACCGATGTCATTATAGCATATTAGTCTCGAGTACTAGCAGACTAGCATAATTTTTTTTGTTTTTTATTTGTTTTAATTATGATAATGTTTAATATTATTGCTAAAGATGCATTTCTTTAATTATATACCTATATTATAAACACTCGTGGGTTTGTATTTTTACTTTTTTAAACTCTGCTTTTGGAAACTAAATGAATTTTAACTCAAATCACATTTTTGCGGTTTTTTATTCATCATTTTCAATTCAACAAAAAATGTGGAATTTGGATACTACGGTTGAAGTTATAGTTGAATCTCTTATTATCAATGTTGGTTCCGAAAGTAGTGATAGTAATGATTCTGAATCAAATTCTGATCAAACCTCCGATAACGAGTAGTAAACTTAAAATTTTATTGATTTTTGATGTAAACTTTCGATGCAACTTTCAATATGGTATTTTATGATAAGAAAAACTCCTTATCATCCGTGACTCTTTTTTCCTAGCCTTAATGAATACATAGTACTATTTGTTTGTAGTACAATTTTGTTGCTTATTACTAGACTTAGGAATAATTTTGAATATACGTTTTTTTGCATATTTTAGACTAAAATCATGCATATTTATGTGCATAACCTTTATTCTTTTAAGTGGATATTTGCCTAATTCTACTTATTACTATTCCATTATATAGTTATTATGACATATTAATTTACAAAGCAATTGTATCCGCCACTGGAATTTCCTTCTCTCTTCCCTTACCTCTCGAGTCGCGCCTTAAAACTAAAAATGAGTCACTGACTATTATTTCCGACTTGAACTAGGTGCCCCATTTTTGCTTACAAGCCTCGAATAGGGTTGAAAAGTACATCGATATTGAGTAAAATGGAGGGAAATTTACGAGTGGCCCTGGGGATAACATATGGAAAATTCGATTTTCCAGAACAGAAATAAAATGAGGCCCATATTTTCACGCAAGCCGTATTCACTAAATTATTAACTAACAGCACCTGGCTTCGGAAAACCAAAGGCTTGAGTATTGCAGGTGGCTAAAGGATTCAAATAAGGGCGTAATTTTGAAAAGAAAAATCGAAATTTTGACAGATTTTCCCACGTAAGCCCATTGAAAGTATGAAAATTCACATCATCACTAGACCGAATTGAGTGGCGCGAATGGATAAGTAGATTCTGCGGTCGGAAATTTTAACGGAAATTATTTTTGGATTTTTCAGTAATTTTTTCATGCAAGCCTTTGAAAGTATAGAATGTTATTGATGTGTTAACCATTGCAATAAAATTGGCATAACTATCGGATGTGACCGGAACGAAAACTTGGGTCAGAAAGTTGCAGGAAAATTGTATGTGTCCAATTTCTCGCGCATGCTGTATGGCATATTTTTAGAAAAAGTGATTCTAAGGCTAAATAGCAAAAGACTTGATTGTCGGAGATGGTGATCAAATTAATTATACATAATTTATTAAAAAAGGGCTGACAAAAAAATTGTAGAAATTTCCAGACCCTATCAAAATATTTTTTTTGCTTCTTCGTCTCAATTGACAGCAAAGTCAAGTAGGTCAACTTATCTTTTTCCATTGTGGAGCGTAAATAGTAAATAGTATATTATTTTATATGGGGAAAAAGTGATACTTTTTATGGCGCGCTCGTGTTTAACAGCCGAAGGGAGTGAGGCTGGTAATAGAGAGCAAGCCATGAAAAGTAACTTTTCCTCCAAATAAAATATGCTGTTTTTTCTTCAAATGTCGACAAATTAATGCAAAAACATCTCTTTTTAATAGTAATATTACCTAATTATTATTAAAGATAAGTGGGTTCGCAAGGCGGCTTAGACCGGTGTCGGTGAATAGGCACAGGTTGTTGCTATAGTAATGTAACATAAAGCTGTCAGTGGACACTATCAACAATAATTATTTTTTAAGATTGCGTCTCCGATTGCGTTTTAATTCCGTACTGATAAGCAGTTATTGAGTAAGTTCGATTAAATAATATCCAATTTGTTCCTAAATTAGCGATTTTTAGAAATGCAGTCACAAGTTGAGTGATAAATACAAATTGCAGTTTAATAAATCTTGAGTTGTTGACGCTTATTTTGTTGTCTGTTTGTATTGTATCTATGTTGCTATGACAACACTTTTACCTCCGCCGGCGCCGGGGGAAAAGTGAAAAGTAAAGCTCCGGCGGAGGAAAAAAGAAACTTCACGGCCGCGTACACAGTCGAGTAATGACGGATTTACTGACGTTTGAAGAAAATAATCTTTTAAGAGCTCTAACTTCGTAAATGAGCGCTCGCAGGTGGCATTCGAACACATATTGTAATAAATAATTTCAAACTTAAAAATAGTGACGGCAGTAACTCGCAAAAATCGTATTTGACAATAAATTATGAATAGTCTAAACATGTCCACTGGTGTAAAGTTCTTGTCTAATTTCCTTCGCTCTTAAATGCCGTCTAAACCCTAAAATCTCTCTAACGATATTTTCTTACGAATCTTTGAGTTCGTCATATACATATTGTCAACTCACATAATATCATACAGTAGAAAGTTTGAACTTAACTTTGAATCGCAATTATAAATTGTTGTTAATTAAAGTATAAACTGTTCTGATTAACCTTGTTGACAATTCAACGCAATACTCGAATTAGAAGTCAATGTTTGGTATAAAAAGCTGTGCAGCAGCCCATACTGGCAGACTTTGATCTCCAGTGCGAACTACCGAAAGGGAAAAGCCCCTCTGGCCGATCAAAGCTCTGACTTTTAAAAGATCTATCAGTGCGAATTACCGAAAGGGAAAAGCCACTCTGATCAGGCACGTTTAAAAAAAATCTATCAGTGCGAACTACCGCAAGGGAAAAGCCACTTTGATCAGGCACGTTAAAAAAAAAACTATCAGTGCGAACTACCGAAAGGGAAAAGCCACTCTGATCAGGCACGCCTTAAAAGTGAAAATTAATAGCGCCATAAGGCAAAGTGCTATTTAAATTAACTACATATAAAAAAGTAAACTACGTAACTAAACATTCAGCCAGAGCAAATAATCTATCCGCCCGTCAGCCTAATTATAACAGCCCTTCAGGCTAGCTCTCCCTCTCTCTCGCTGCTGTTCGTGGTTAACATTTTCGCGTGGAATATCCCAGGGCACTAGAAGACACATAGTATTTATATGATTTGCTTTTGGGCTTTGCACTATTCTCATCTACAGTAGGTCGTTTACGTGAAATTTCCGAACACTCAATTAAAGCCTGCAAATATGCATCTTGTTAATTTTTGGTCTCTAAAATATAAAATTTATTAAACATCTCTTGCCGATCACTCTTGGGAAGTACCATATGCCTAAAAGTGAAAAACGTACTTAAGTGATATTTTGATCAACAAACACAAAATAATTCATCTTACCGGCATGGTTCACCCGTTGTCCGGTTATTTACCTTGGCGCCTCTTTAATTCAGATATTCCTTGCCCTTCACTCGTGCACTTTTAATCACTTCATTTTTAAGAATAACTTGCTTTAGTACCTTTTTAGGATTTTTTAGAAGTAATTTCAAAAGGAAGATCGTAGATCGGTTGGATATTTAGGATTTCTCTTTAAAAGATACATCTATTATAGAAGAACATGTTAAGTTAAAAAAGTCTAAATGTCAATTTTATAGACATGTGGGATTTCTCAAATAAGTAATTCAAATAATATTACATATTCAAACTTTTTACAGTTTTGATATTAGAGAAACTTAAAATATTATAGAAATAATACCGAATAATAATACGATTAATAACTAACAATAATAATAATAATCCTGCATAAAAAAACATTTCTATATTTTTGTCAGCTCTTTTATGGATAAGTAAATAATATGCTCCAAGTGGGACACTCAAGCCTTTTGTTACATAGTCTTAGAATTACTTTTTCTGAGCATATGCCAAACGGCTTGTGTGAGAAACTGGTGCCAATTTCCATACAATTTTCCTGTAACTTTTATGTTCTGAAAAATTGAAGGCCACGCTTTAGACTCAAGCCCTTATATTTAACGGATGCTTTTAGTTCATAAATTTTTATTGCAATTAATTTCGTTGATGGGAAAATAACTGAAAAATCGAAAAGAATTTCCAAATTTTCCGACTCCAGAATCGACTTATCCATTTGCACCACTCAAGCCAATATGTTTTTCGGGCTAGTGATGAAGTACGTTTTCATTCTTTCAAGGGGCTTGTGTGGAAAAGTCTGTCAAAATCTCGATTTTTTTCTTACAAAATTACGTCCATTGCAATCCTTTACCCACCTGCAATACTCAAGCCTTTCGTTTTCCGAAACCAGGTTATATTAGTTAATAATTTAGTGAACACGGCTTGCGTGAAAATATGGGTAACAGCCTCCTCTTATTTCTGTTCTGGAAAATTGAATTTTCCATATGTTATCCCCAGGGCTACTCATAAATCTTCCTCCATTTTACTCAACATCGATGTACTTTTCAACAATATTCGAGGCTTGTATGCGAAAATGGGGCACCTAAAGGCTGATTTTCACATTTCGATCATGCACCGACTGTGCACCTACCGTGTCGTTTTCACAGTACATCAAAAAATTGTATGTTCCATATAAAACGCACTAAAGCCCTTCTTTATATTTACACATAAAGGACTGTGTTACGACCGTGTTGCGGTCGTCCAGTCCTAATTGTGAAAATTTACACGACCCGCGGCGCACAGAGGCGAAAAATCGATGAAAAGCTGGCATGAACTAAAAAAGCAAAAATGTTACAAATCCTGTTTTAATTGTAATATCCCACTTGATAATAAGATGGCTTAGTCATCTGCGCTTGCACAAGCCGACTACGACCCATAGAACAGATGCCATCTTTGTCCAAAGTTTGACAAGTAAAGCGGCGAATATGTTTATTCAGTTTCGTGTGTAATTTCAAAAATAACAGTTTTGAGTTTGTGTGTAGCTATTAGTATTTCAATGATGGATTCTGTTCCAGGAGGTAATGATTGTTTATTTTTAATGTATTCAAATTTTATAAATAGCATTTTTAAGTTGTTATGATCCTTTTATGAAAGCATATGATTTTTCGTATAAAAAAAAATCTCATAGAGTGAAAGTTCAATTTCCTGCCTATTCATTCATTAAAATAATATTCATTTAATGCTTAGTTTATCGATTAAGCATTAAAAGTTACTACTAAAGGCGACCGATCCCGACATTTGAACAAAATATGCATTTATAAGGCAAAGTAAAATAAAGGATGTGTCATATTATTTATTTCTGTAAATTCAACTAATGTATGTCAAATATAGTGAAAGATAACTATGAAATCTACTAGTAGTGGAAGTCTAGTGAACATCCAAATTATTAAATAATATGCATTTTCTTCTCTTTAGGATCTAATAGTGAAGAAATTCACATTACACGGATGACTCTTATACATTTTTACCGAGAGTGTAGCTCAAAAAAAGACTTTGATAGAATGCGTCACTTATATGACAAGGTTCAGAATGTTCTGAAAGTGCCATATTTGTCAAGTGATATGAAGAATATTTTAAGCAAAATGATTTATACCTATAAACAAAAGCTTGAAAAATCACATAAAAATTATGAGCGTTGTAGAAATGCAAATTAAAATTGGTTTGCTGCAAATGTTTCTTTTCCTGTGGCTAGGAAAGTGCAAAAAAGAAACAGTTCGGGTAGTCGTTCCCTTAAAGACTTTGAACACTGTGCTGAACGTACTAAGCGTAAAAAAACAGAGGAAGTTCGGAAGAATTTCACAGCAGCAGAATTAGCTTTTGCTGCCCAAATGGAATACCGCGCTATATAATAGGAGAACTTCAGATATCTAAATCAATAAAAGAAATTTCCATGGGTATTACTTTAAAACCAATTCCTGAACCACATGCCAATTTTACTCCAGACAAAGCTTTATCTCTAATTATCGAAGGCCACCTAACGAAACATCAGTACAATACATTACGGAGCTCTGCATTAGAACTAAATTGCAATCTTTACCCAAACTACGAATCAGTAACTGAAGCAAAAAAGAATTGTTACCCCGAAGGCATATCGTGTACAGAAACAAAAGCTGAAGTATCTCTTCAAAATCTTTTGGATAAAACTGCCGAAAGACTACTGCTGTCCCTAAACGAAGTTATTTTAAATTTAAGTCATAATCAGAGGCAAGACCTGTGTCTTATATCAAAGTGGGGATGTGACGGATCTGGTAGTCATTCTCAATATAAACAGAAGTTCCAAAACGTAG
>MU188841.1:20100-58042 GCA_016904865.1 Pissodes strobi
TACATAAGGCACGGTTTTACCTACTAACGCTCTCTTTTTACATCAAGTTCTTGCACGACCCCTTACTCCCCTAGTTCTAACTCAGCTATCCTCTAAATGTATTTTTGTATATTTATTTTAAAGTGAGTAAATAGTTTTAACACCCAAAAGTAGATGTGTGCAAGAACGCTAGAAGACTCCACCAGCGAGCACAACAGTAGTTCACACATAGCCAAATTTAAATAAAACACTATGTGTTATATTCTGTCAAGCTGACACCGCGCCTAAACATGACTCATAAAATAAATTTTGCTTCGCATGAGATCTGCCGTCTAACGCTTTTTTAGTGGATAATAAAACAACGCTATCGTTCATCTTACCTAAACGTCACGTTGCGTCGCGTCGGATTTGCAGGGTGACCGCATATAAAGGTTACTCCATTTAACATTTTTATTTTTAAATACAAAAGTTGTAGGGATTTATTCCAATTATTTGCAACGTATACTTTCGTATACAGGGTATTACATGAACGAGTAACAGATCAAAGTCACAGATTTTTAAAGAACCACCCTTTATATTAATATTTTTTTAAATTCTTCCTTTAATTCTGAACACAATTTTTACATAATACCATATGCCTAAATTTAATCGTTTTCGACTTATTAACGATTGAAACTTTAATAATAGGAGGTATAGGAAATGGCATATAAAATTTTCCTACCCATACTATTAAAACGTTAATAAGTTGAAAACGGTTCAATTTAGACACACGGTATTCCATATAAATATATTCATAAATAAATGTAGAATGTAAAAATGTTTTAAAACATTGGTGGTTCCATTAAAATATATATGACTGACTTGTCACTTGTTACTACAACACCCTGTACACACAGTACGTTGCAAATAGTTTACATAATTCTCTACAAACTTTGTCATTAAGAATTGTTCCTAGTGCTAAAGATGAGAAAAAGTTAAGATCACCCTGTACAAAGATCTTTATAGGGATGTCCTTATTATTAAGTTGTCTTTAAAACTGGTTAGTTTGGATTTAATATCTGGCAAATACAGTGTTGAAACAGTTATCATTGTTTAAATAAATATAGTGGAAATTGAACGGTTTTCTGTGTTTTCCTAGAATACGTTAAAATGAATTTCCATCAAGTATCGGCCAACTCTTTTCAATATTCATTTATTCATATTTTTATGAAATCGCATTGAAATGTGCCTGGACCGTATAAATTGATACTACAATATTTTAAAATATACACGGCATAAAAGCCGTCTACCTGCTCTAACTTCTAAACAGTGTAATTTCAAGATGGCATGGCGCCGAACTCTAATATTTAATACTATACAATGCAATAATTTCTGTTTTAGGTATTAAAAGTTATAATTAATGTTAAAGGCCACGATACTGAAATTAATTGTTTAACATGATTTAAAAATTAATATTTCATTAATTTGTTTTGAATATAGTGTCACGGCTAGCAATCATCCGAATGTTTTTGTGCTACCCTATAGAACTGGCCTGGCCGCTTGCCGCGTCTATGATGTATGAGACATCGCCGGCCGGCTGCGAAGATTCAGAGAATCATATAGTGTGGCCTCACTTCTGCCCAAGTATTCGTGATAGATTTTAGTTAGTTCGTATTTAAATAGCGGATACGTTAATCATTGAGTGTTGAATAGTAAAGAGCTATTAGTTGTAAAGTATAGGAGTAGTTTAGTGTGTTTAATTGTATACAGTGGTAGAGAATAAAGAAAGTATTAGTTGAAAATAGTAGTTGTAATTTCGTTCAGAATCCACGGGAAAGACGTAACATTTGGTGTCAGAAGTGGGATTGTGAAGGGACCGGACTTTGAGGTATTCATTGAGGAGAGAAGAGCGTACAAGTACGTCAACGAGACCGTTTTGATTGGTGGATTCTGTGAGCATCTTATAACATTCTATGGTCAATATAAGGTAATAAACGGCAGAAATGGAGTCAATAAATACAATGTTGGCCGATTGCATGGAAAATCTAAATGCTGAGAGGCAAGCAGAACAGGACAGGCTTCAGAAAATTTTTCAAGATCAAGAAGATAAAAAGCAAGCGGATCGGAAAGAGGATGAACGTAGAAGGCAAGCGGATCAAGAAGAGGATGAACGTAAAAAACAAGCAGAACATTTTTCAAGATCAAGAAGATAAAAGACAAGCGGAACAGGAACAGGATGAGCGTAAACGGCAAGCGGAACAGGACCAACTCCAGAAAATTTTACAAGACCAAGAGGAGAAAAGGCAAATAGAACAGGGACGGCTTCAGAAAATTTTACAAGACCAAGAAGATAAAAGGCAAAAAAGCAGGATCAACTTTAGAAATGGATGCAAGTTATCAGACTAAAACATCAAGTACCCACCGAGGGGGCATTCGCCTCAGGACAAAACATCAATCCTCCAACGTATGACGGTCAAACATCGTGGACAATGTACAGAAGACAATTTGAAGCCGCTGCTGTTGCCAATGGTGGGAATAATGAAGAGGTGGCTACCTCACTAGTGGTAGCGCTTCGTGGATCTACCCTAAAACTACTACAAACTATGCCCATCAGCCAGCAGGGGAAATATGACATACTTGTAGCCGCCCTGGAGAGACGATTTGGAGACCAACATAGAAGGCAACTGTATCAGGCACAAGTAAAGTCCCGACATCAAAGGTCTCGTAAAAATCTGCAAGAATTTGAGGCTGACGTTAGACGTCTCATTGAATTGGCCTACCCGGGAGCAACGGAAGAATTTCAAGAGAGACTTGCTGCCCAATATTTCGTGGATGGTATCAGAGATTCAAAAACTGAGAAAATGCTACGTCTAGCCAAATTTGATAACAGCCGTGAAGTTTTGGGTAGAGCCCTAGAAATCGAGGCAGCAATCAGGGGCGTATCCATCCAAGAAGAAAAGCTGACGAAGAGTTGTGAACTAACTGAGATGGACGGTATTTTGAAGACATTAATCGAAGTTCTTCAGGCCATGGGAAAATTACGGGAGCCACTAGAAGTTAGGCCATATAACCGTAATGCTAAAAATTAGGGCTATAGATGTGGCAAAACTTTACATTTCAAAAGAGACTGTCGAGTACAGATATTCTGGAAGCCACTAGAAGATAGACCATGTAACTGAAATTCTATAAATCAGTGCTATAGATGTGGCAGGACTGGACATTTCAAAAGAGACTGTCGAGTACAAAGATTCCGAGAGCCACTAGAAGATAGGCCACGTAACCGAAATGATTCAAATCAGTGCTATATATGTGGTAGGACTGGGCATTTCAAGAGAGACTGTCGAGTACAACTACGGTCTACATCTCCATCCAAAGGCGCCAGCAGTTCAAAGCCAAGTCAGGAAGGTTTAAAACAATATAACTTTAAGGCTAAGCATAGGGAAGGAAGATGGCATAATAATACAGATGCCTTATCCAAGTCATGCGAGGATAATTATAAACATTGCCAAAGAATAGAGCAACGAGAAAGAATCACTCCGACTAGGCAAATCAAGTTAAAAGTTGATCAGCAGTGGACCACAGAGCAACTAAAGAAAGATCAGCTCGAGTATAGTGAAATAGCACTACTGCTAAAAGCTAAAGAAGAACTTCAACCAAGACCAAGCTGGAGTGATATTTCAATTAAGGGATCTACTTTTAAATCTCTGTGGGCTCAGTGGGACTCCCTGGTAGTTGAAAATGGACTCCTTAAACGAGCCTGGGAAAACGCGGACGGGAAAGTAGTGAAGACGCAGTTAGTGATACCAAGGAAGAGGGTATCGGAAGTCCTGGAAGAAGTACATAATGGAAAGATTAGTGCTCATCTCGGGGTTAACAGAACGATTGACAAGATCCGCGACAGATTTTACTGGGTCAACTACTGCCAGGATGTGAAATCATGGTGCCGGCAGTGTTCAACTTGTTCCTCAAGTCAAAGACCCCAGACAGGATCTAGTGGGAAGATGAACCAGAATGATGTGGGACTACCGTTTGAACGTCTCGCCAGTGACCGAATGAAGACTCGATATGATCTCCGAGCTAACTATACGGGATTTCAGATGAACGATAAAGTCTGGTTATATAATCCGCAAAGGAAGAAAGGAAGATCTCCCAAGCTAACGCCAGTATGGGATTGACCCTATACAGTCATCAAAAGAATTAATGACGTAGTATATAGAATTCAACGTTGACCCAGAGGCACACTGAAAGGTGTCCACCTCGACAGGCTCAAAGCTTATCACGGACATGAAGTAGCTGATAGGGTTTAAGAGGCAATGTTTTTGTGCCACCCCATAGAAATAGCTTTGCCACTTGCCGCGTCTATGTATGAGTTATCGTCGGCGCCGGCCGGCCGCGAAGATTCATTTCTTCCCGATTATTCGTGATAGAATTTAGATCGTATATAAATAGCGGATAGCGGCGAATTTTAGTTAGTTAATCATTGAGTGTTGAATAGTAAAGAGCTATTAGGTGTAAAGTTATAAGGGTAGTTAAGTGTGTTTAATTGTATATAGTGGTAGAGAAAAAAGAGAATATTAGTTGAAAATAGTAAAGTTGTAATTTCGTTGAGAACCCACGGGAAAAAGGTAACAATAGCTTTAAGATTAGGTGCCGCATGACCCTCTTTCTTACGCTTTTAGAAGTTAATAGGGGTGGTAGAATCTTGAATTTGCTCTGATATTTAATTAAATAATTTTTGAACATTAGTAAATAAAATATTCTAGGCCAATTATGAATGGCAAAATAGGGTATTTCAAAATATTAATGCCATATCCAAATAAATTAATGAAATGTCCTACTCATAATAATGTGATGTCAGTTGAATCAAAATACTATTTTCAGTATTCAAATAAGACTAAAACGGAGTTTTATCCACAATCCCGAAACAGAATTATTTCACTCGACGCGCGTTTCACTAACCATGTTAGCATCATCAGCACAAGCCCGACAACGAAGGTGGAGAGGATTAAGCATTTGCAATCAGCTGCGGGCTTACTCAACTTGTAGACGAACCAACTCGAATCTCAGAAAGAGGCGAATTCACCGCCCTCCTGGACCTTTTACTAACCACCAAACCTGACCAGTACACAATTACAGTTGGTCCGCCATTAGGTACTCCCGACTACAAACTTATTACAACGGTTTAAGAATTGCCACTTCTACAGAAGGATCCACCATTGTCTTGCAAAATCTGCTATTACAAAATCGCAAAAAAGGCAAGTAAACCACAGGTCTTCAAACTATCGCCCAATTGCCTTGCTACCAATAATCTCCAACGTTATGGAACGCGTAGACAATCAGTAACTATTCAAGTACCTCGAAAACAACAGAATAAACAACGATAATCAATACGGCTTTCGCAAAGAGAGAACGACAGGAGATATATTGGCCTATGTCACTCATATATGGAGTAGGGCAAGTGAGAACTACGGAGAGTCTCGAGCGATTGCGTTGGATATATCGAAAGCATTCCACAGTTTGGCATGACGGACTGCTGAAGAAACTGCCGTCCTTCGGACTGCCAGCCTCTCTCTGCAGCTGGCTTGCCAGTTTCCTTAAGAACCGATCTCTGCATGTTGCAGTAGATGGACACATCTCAGACACATTTACCAATAACGCGGGCGTGCCTCAGGCGCAATACTATCACCAACTCTGTTCTTCATCTATATTAATGACCTGCTGACCTAAACGAATAATCTTGTTTACAGTTTTGCCAGATGACAGTACCCTTGTCTCCCAATTTAGATCAGAAAAACCTTTACCAGCGACTAAAACTTATCATCGCAGACAGGAGCAGCTTACAGCAACTAATGAAGACCTGGAGAAAGTTCAAACTTGGGGCGACCGAAATTTGGTCCAGTTCAATGCAGCAAGAACCCAAGCAGCCACGTTTACTAAGAGGGCCAATATGGCGGACCCTGACATCATTATGGCAGGATCGACCATTCCTCTATTCTCGTCACTCGGACTGCTGGGTGTCTCGGTCAACAGCAATATGTCCTGGCATGACCACGTTGCTAACATCGCAAAATCAGCCTCTCAGAAGCTTGGTGCGCTATTTCGCAACAAAAAACTGTATACATCGCAGCAGTTTATCTTGCTTTACAAAGCGCAAATAAGACCGTGCTTAGAATATTGCTCATACATCTGGGGTGCCGCACAAAAGCACACCCTAAAGCTGCTGGATTCCATTCAGAAGAGAGCTGTGCATCTTGTCGGCGACCCGGATTTGACCCGAAATCTGTATAGTCTGGAACACCGCAGACATGTGGCCGAGATGTCCCTGCTTTACAGATATTTTCACGGCAGATGTTCCCACGATTTAGCCCGCCTCATCCCGCCCCTGGCAACGCCCATCAGACAGTCACAACAGACAGCAAGAGCGAACTAGTTCGTCGTACAACTGGAAACACCTAGAACATCGCTTTACAAGATCCCCTTTGTCTGGCGCACTGCATCACGCGCGTCGAGTGCAATAATTCTGTTTAGGTACTATGGATAAACCTCCATTTTAGTGCATTTTGCCGAATGATCCAAACCCCAACATAATTCAAATAAGAACCACATAGCCCCGACAAATATCTCATTTGTATTATTTTATGGTATTCAAAAGGTTATACCAAACCTTTTTGTTGTACAAACAATTATTTATTTCCAATCTAACTAAAAGTGTGAAAGTTAAAATTAAAATATACGAGAAAGTGTTCAACACCTTAATTATATACCTAATTTAAAAATGTATTCAAGTAATGTTGCATAGCGACAATGATTTTCAAATCTGAGCCAATAAATCGCTCTTTTAGCACTTAGTAATCTAAATCGTAATCTGAATTGCAAATATGGAGCAACAGAATTTTCGCCCGCGGTGGGCGGAAGAAATTTGCATATTTTAATAAATATCTGCTTGAAAATACAACTAAACTATAAATTTCATTAAGTGGATGCAAAATCTCACAATCAGGATTAAATTATTAGCATAGCTGGTACTATAAGGTAACGCACCCGATTATTGACACTCACCTAATGGTTGGCAATCTAAGTGTGTTACGGTAATTTTGACAATTCCGTAACATCAGGTTTTTCCGAGTTTGCTTGTATTTATTTGTGGTTTGAAATAATAACTTTTCATCTTCAACCTATTTTGAATTACTGTCTGAATTGACCTGGTAGCAACAGTGTGGAAAATTCCGCATTAAATAGTACGAAAATATTAATAAATAAATTTTTATGTTGCCCATCAAGTTCATTCAAAACTAATTTGGTCTTTTAAATATTTCAGTCGATAATAATTATCTAGTTAATATAAAATGAAAATTAATATTATGGGTTGAATCTACGTAAATACAGCAGTCGAATATATTATTATTTAAAATTGATAAATAATTTCAAATGTCCAGTTCAGATTTTATGGTTAAAGATCGGTCGCTTCGTACTCCGTACGGTGGAAAAAAAAATTGAAATATTTGTGCCGACTGCGTGTCAGTGTAATTTTTTTCGAGATGTCATTCTGGCGGAAGGTAAGACTGGGTTTTAAAATCTTGTCTTGTACCGGGTACCAATGTGGGAGGTTGTGAGAAGGTTGGGCTTGATTTATTTTATTGTTATTTTTTTTTGCGATATCTGATCTTATTTCTAGTTTCCTATATCGTAAAGTCTGTAAGCAGGATAAAGCTGCTAAGCTTGTGAATTTCTGGTATTTGGTTACTATCGTTTCGCATACCACGTTGCCTTTTGCCGTGTGTATGTTTGTGCCTGTAGGGCATGTGAGATAGTTTTTTTTTGGGCTTTAGGCTCTTTGATAAGAGAAAAAAAGGACTTGATCCTACAAAAGCAGGGGTTATTAAATTTCGGATTTAGTTCAGCAACCCAACTAAAGAATCGATCAAATTGGTCTATAGGGCTCATATCTAAATTCTAGTTAGAGGTGGCAATTTTTAGAAATTAATAACTAAGACTGTCGAGAGTGTAGGATACTCAGTCTAATTTTCTCTAGTATCGTTATCGGTTGGATTCAGGCTTAGTTAGTTATTGTTCAACTTATAGAAGCATTTTATCGTCACCTTGTTATTTAAAAAGCGCCTTCTCAAGCGTTCTCGACCGTGGTCGGTACAAGATCACAATCGTTTGTTTGTTATATATCTGTACTTCTATTTAAATTTGTTGTTACCTTTGTTTTTGAATCGAACTGATTTTTGGGTTAGAAAATATCTTTCAGGCAATAATTGAATTGAGTAATTGTCATTACCTTTATTTTAAATTGAATTGAATTGATTTTTGAGTTGAAAAGTAGCTGTCAGGCAATGATTAAATTCTGTTACCTGTTTAAATTTAGTGATTTTATTTTTGTTTTTACCTGATTATTGTAATTGTTTTTTTTATTGAAATATTGTTCATTACGATATTTTTCAGCTTAAATAGCTATTCATTTTGTTTATTATCTGTAATATATTCCCTGTTTGATTTAAAAACATAATTATTGTCTGCAGTCTAAACAATTCTGTGAAAATTGGCGGAGGCATATTTAATTAAATTAAATTAAATTTCTCCTTCAGCGTGTTTTGTCATTTTTCAGCATTGTTAATTGAGAAGAATTATTTCTAGTTCTCTCCTGTTAATTTCTATATTAAAAACCTCAGCTAAGACAAGCGGCGCTCTCCGCCATATTGAAACAGGGTTGTAACAACATTCTTGGTGAACTCTTTAACTACCTTGTATTGGTTTTTTTTTTCATGCTACAGAGTCCACACGCTCTCGGCCTTACCAGGACAGCTTCCAGTGACGTCACAGGACAGATCCTTGGCACTGCAGCCAATTCCAGTAGCCCTCTCCAGGAAGCTCGGAGGAATCACAAGGTGATTAAAGTGTAGATGTCACCAAGATAGTTCAACAGAATTCACTTACTTTTGTTAGAAGGAAATAGAATAAAGATTGTTTTTTTTGAAATTTTTAATCTTTTATTTTGCGCTTTTAATCACTAAAGCACTTGAAAAAAATAATAATTAATATAAGCATGCTTCTTACCTATGCACCCTGAGTATCTTTCAATTTATCTTTTTAGCAAAATTAAAGTAATAATTTAAAGAAAAGTGCATTTATAGTTTATTGTAAAAAATTGGCTTTTTATTTAAATTCTAGTAATTATAATAAGGCAAATGAAATTTTATCTTAACAAATAACTAATTAACCTTTATTGTAACAAAATTAAATAATTGCACTATATTGTAAGAAATTGCCTTTTATCTCATACCAAGTGCAAAACACATTTATGACATTTTGAAAAAGTCCCTCAAAATATAAACCAAGACAGGTTACCATTTGTGATATCTGTTGCTCATATTTAACGCTTGATACTATCACGCCATTTTTTTCTAAAAGTGAATCACAATATTTTAGAATTCTGCGGTTGTGTGATATTTCTACAAAAATTTCTAACCTAAGTGTTAAGATGATAAGTTTATATTTTATATCCGTGCATACCTAAAAGTACTCCAGCCGTTCGGGTAAAGCTTTTCATTCAAATGGAGTGGCTCTTCCAGCGTTCGACTATTACGGAGTAGGGTAAAAAGAGTTCACTCCAAAAGTTCCACCTCGCAGAAGGAAGATAGTGGAGTGGTCCTGCGTAGTTTGAGAATCGAGAAGGGTCATGTCTGATTTTCATGGAGTTGGAGTGGAGTACGACTGGATTTTCAGGCACGTGATCTTGGAGAGTAAGGTGTCAAAATGTATAGTCGAACGAGTAGGAGTTGTTGGACCTGAGCATCCGTTACTGACGGATTCGAGACAGCTGCTTACTGTATCCAAATTAATTTTTTAGGAAAAGTGTTTATTTTTTAAGAGAATTGCTCCAGTTACAAATTTTATTAAGGAAATGTACTTTGAAAATTCTTCAGATAAAGAAGACAATATTACGTAGTACCAGTGACCCATTAAATGTAAAGGGATTACCTGCCTCGCCTACAACAGGACAATGGAAATATTTACTCATTTCCTTATTTGTATAATCTTGGACTACACACACACACAACATCTAAGAAGTGACATGGCCAGAGAACAACCAATACATCTCAACCGGAGAGGATTGGAAATTATCGAACAAGATCATCACTAAAGAAAAGCTAGAGTGGGCTATCAAATCATTCAAGCCCTTTAAGTCCCCGGGACTGGACGGAATTGTTCCATATCTGCTTATCATTTAGAAATGTAAGAGTTACCTTTATACCCAAGCCAGGAAAAAAGGACTACTCTGAACCAAAATCATACAGACCGATCAGCCTTACCTTTTTTTTATGAAAACGCTAGAAAGGCTGTGTGACAGATACATTGGAGGAGATATCCTACCATACCATGATATCCATCCAAACCAACACATATGTCAGGCTGGAAAATCTACAGAAACAGCAGTTCACTGCGTAGTTCAAACAATTGAAGAGGCCTTGCACCAAAAAAATGCGCTCTCGGAGCGCCAATATGCTGAAAACTATAGACAACAAAACTGTCACAGCACTCGTAACGAGATGATATCCCCAAGGAGGGATACTTTCCGCGTTGCTCTGGAATGTGATCGTAAACAACCTCATAGAAAACCTGAACAAAGCAGGACTCTTAGTGATCGGATACGCTGATGGCATAACAATCATTGTTGAGGGCAAGTCCGAAGGGGTTGTGTCAGAGTTAAGAACAGAGCTCTCAAAATAGTAGAGAGATGGTCCAACTAAAACTCACTTTCGGTCAATCCCAACAAAACAGAACTTGTGCTATATACAAAAACGAGGAAATTAAAACTCAATCCACCCTCTTTATTCTGGGCACTATTCAAGCCATCAAAAGAAGTAAAATATCTAGGAATCATCCTAGACGTGGAGCTTAACTGGCGGCGCCACCTAGTTCTTAAGTATGAGAAAGCTGTCCGAGCCATCTACCAGTGTAGGAGAGCGATAGGGTTGACATGGGGACCGTCACCTAAAATCACATAGTGGATATACACAGCTGTCATCAGGCCTATGTTTGCATATGGCGCACTAGTTTGGTGGCCACGATCAGAAAAAATAACAGCTCAAGCCAAAATGTCCCGTCTCCAAAATTTAGCATGCACAGCTATCACTGGAGCAATGAAAACCACTCCGACTAAGGCAGTGAAAGTACTTTTAAACCTGTCTCCGTTAGATATTTTCGTGAGAAATGAAGCACAGGTAACCGCAGTACGCTTGAACTCCACGGGTACGTGGAGGGGATAAAGTTGGGGACCTCGACACGCAACAGTTCTAAACGAGGAATACCACATACAACCAGGTATGAGAGTGTGGTCAGAAATTCTATTTTCGAGAAACAGTTCAAAATCGAACTAGACTCAATAAATGATCTGTCACAAACTTATAACATGCAGATACCACTAGGTATTCTCAGCACCATATTCCAAGCTGGACTGTGTGCCTTAACGATGGGTGCTGGAGTGCATAAAACACTATACCAAATATCTGCAGAAAACAGAGTAACCATCGCATCGCCTGAAGAAAAGGGAGACCTTGGTAATGAAACAGCACACACTCTTGCCAAGAAAGCGTCTCGTAAAAAACCAATTGATCCAGAGCCACTACAACTACTATTCAAAAACAGTGTCAATCAACATCTTCGCACACATACCGCTCGTCGAGTGCCATAGGATCCCCCTTTAGTGTGTGTACCACTGACATAAAAAAAAATCCACCATGGATACTGTTCGCAAACAAATTAAAAAAACAGCAATTCCAGAATGGAGCATCAGGTGGAAAACGGCACAAGGGCTTCGCCACTCCAAAGCAAAACACTAACAGATCCTGGTAAATGCAAACTAGATATGTTCTAAAACTATCCCGAAAAAACTTAAAAATAATGACATAATGACAGAAATACTTACTTACCGCGGTCATTGCAGACTAAATGACCATCTGCACACGATAGGTGTCGTTGACGACTCCGTATGCAGGGAATGCTTAGAGGACGACGAGACGACGGAACACATTCTGTGCGACGGTCCCGCTCTCGTCACCTGAAGAAACAATGGCCAACAATGGCCGACATAAAGGGATGCGATCCAAACCGCATACTAAGCTCCATAAACACCGTAGGACTGCTGGATTTGTAAAACCTTTCTGGGGAAACAATGGGCCTGCTCAAGTGGCCTAAGTGCGCAAGTGGTTCGCATATTTATGCCTCACTATCCCCCTCCTTATCCGTATCCGTACACTAACATACACATACATACAGGGTGCCGCATTTGTTGCGGCATCTTTGCATCAGACCGCCAAGTGGCATCATTAACTCTGCATAAAATTGGCTGATCCTGATTAGTTGCGTATCTTTGTCTTCTGATACCTCGTACGGAATGGCATCAGATTCGCGAGGAGTATGTCCAACTTTCTTATTTCGTAGCCGTTATGGTTTTGTTTGTAAGGGCAGCACTATCTGCACAGTGTGGATGAGGCTATAACAAATGCATGTGTGTGGGAACATACTAAGATACCACCTTATGGCATCATACACACCAAAATTTTGAAATGACGTCAGGGGTCAGGGGGGTCAATATGACAACGTGTGTACTAAAAAATAATGTTTGGGAGAAGATTGCACATGAAGTTTGTGAAACAATTAATAAGAAGATTACTGGTTTTCAGTGCGAATCGAAGTGGAAAACTCTGAAGCGGATCTACAAAAGTATTTTATTGGCTAATAATACTTTAAGATAGAAAAAAAAATACTGGGAATTTTTTGATGTAATGAATGAATTTCTATTCCACAAATCAGAAATTACACCTGTTGTAACATGCAGTAGCATGTTCGGATTAAATGTTGAAAAAGGAAAATATTAACGATTTTTTAAAGAGATCCTGCATGAAATCGGTCAAATTTCTGGAATAAATCAGGTCAGCAATGCTAGAACTCCTTTGGATTAAATCAAGACTTTTAAGTCACAAGGATGAGTTTTAGCCTGTGTATGAGGCTTGAACAAAGGCGACCTGATTTGTTTTCTTAAAATTCGAGGCCTTTCACATACGGAATATTTTAGCACTTCCCAGCAGTTCACGCTAGTTAAATGGTCAGCTTCCCACAGAACCTGCAGATTCAGCACGCTCCCAGGCGGACGATTTCCAGAAGCTATTGCAGAGTGTGCATCCGAACCGAACTTATAAATATTGCTTTGTTATAATCTAAAATTACTTTTACTCTATTTGCTTGCTAGTATTGTACTTAGATCTGTATTTTGTAAAATAAAATTATTTTTAAAAAGCGGTTTCAGTCTTCTCAAAATATATTTGGCGCAGTCGGTAGGATAGTGCAGTGATTAGGTCGATCGTCGAAGTCACTTGTGGTTTCAACCCTTAGGCGCTATCCAGAACCTCCCCAGAAGACACCAGTCCAATCTAGAAGAGTCATAGCAGTAGAAGTCGGAAAATGACAAGGAAAGACAGAACGGAATCTTCCAGATTTGTAAGTGCCTTGTAAAATCCTTTTTGCCCCTTTTGAACCCTTTGTTTGAGGAATTCTTGTAGGGATAGTTTAGGGCCGTGTATTGCGTACACATTTAGTTCTGATTAATTTTTCTGTCTATCAAAGACAAGTATTTTTAAGCATTTAAATAAAAAAAAATCAAATAATTTTACTGACGAATATTTCAGTTAAATAATTTTCCTGTCTATCGAAGACACGTATTTTTAAGTTGTTTAAACGCAAAGCATTTTTGTGCGAATTATTATTTTAATAGTATTTATATTTAACGGTTGAACACGTAACTACTGAAGATCTTTTAAAAAGTTTACTTTCAACTAGTTCAGAAACCAATATGTCTGAAACCAGTAAATTTAATTGGGATCTCTTCAAGTCCCGTTTAGAAAATATAAAACCTTACGATGGTGATAGTAACACCTTAAATAAATTTATAGTTAGATGTGACGATTTTATAGAAAGATATAAGACTTTTAAAGATACCGACCTAGATCAACACGTTTTCGAGTGTATTCAAGAAAAGCTATGCGGAAAAGCAGAGCTAATGGTAGGAAGACGTGTCGAACTAGATAATTGGATCGCATTAAAAAGCGCCCTTATACAGTGTTTTTCTGATCGAAGAGATATTGATTGCCTCGTACAAGAATTAACGCGAGTTAGGCCATATAACGGCGAAAATTTAATAACATTCGGAAATAGATTACAAGTTATAAAAAGTAACGTTATCCAACGTGTAAGTAACGATTCCACATTATCTCGCCTTGAAGTAAAACGTCAAATCGATCACTATAATAAAACTGCTTTAAACACATTCATTGCAGGTTGCAGCGGCAACCTTAGAAATAATATGTATATAAAAAGACCAACAAGCTTGGAAGACGCTATCGCTTTTGTTACAGGATTTGAGAATTTTGAAAAATTGTATGGAAATTTTCATGATTCAAAGAAAGATAAATCTAATAGTAATTTTTCAGGGCATAGAAATTCGAATAACAATTTTTCAAGTAATAACAATAATCACAATTTTGCACGTCAAAGTAATTATCCCCAATTTCCAACACAACCAAATTTTCACAACTCAAACTTTTCGCCAAAATCTGTTTGGAATAGTCAACCTGTTAATATCCAATCTAGGCAGCAAGTACCGCCTAGAAGATTTCCCACAAATCAACAAGTATTTGGTCGACCACAAAATGTTTTCAGACCAAATCAAATTCCAGCCAATCAGTTACCAAAACCCACGCCTATGTCGACGACATCTCGAAATCCAACTGTAAATACATATAGAACAAATAATTATTACAAAAATACTCATAACCAACCACCTAACTTCACTTTTCAAGAATTACATACTAATGAGTATGACGAATCTCTCGAAGAAGCTCCACCGGAGAACTTCTACCCCGAAAATAATTATTACGACCCCAACTTATCAGATTACTATACCGAACCATACTATGGCCAAAATGCAATTGAAAATTCTGAACAGGACGTGCAAAATAAAGCTCCCCCTGTAAATGAAAATTTTCTCGAAACAGGCCAGGAAAACCCATTGACCTGACCGAAATAAATATCTCCTCAAATAATGCCTTACCTTACGTATTAATTAAAGATAGGAACATAAAAATATTAATTGATACAGGTAGTTCTCGCTCTATTTTGAATCCAAATATTGCAGAATATTTTTATCCTAATTGTATATACCAATCTAGTAATGTAATAAAAACTGCCGTAGGTAGCCAAAAAACACAATATCAAGCCTCAATCCCTCTTTTAACTGCGTTTGGTATTTATAATAAAATTGAGTTTATTTTATTTAACTTTCACGATTATTATGACGGTGTTTTAGGTTTACAAGACTTAATGAATTTAAATCTAAATATCGATTTAATAAATAGGAAATTAGTAGGTCCAAACCTAGAAATACCCTTTAAATATCGAGAACCTAGTGAAGTTAGTTTTTCATTTTCCGTAAACGCACAGGAAAAAATACTCAAACGCATCCCTGTAAGCGTTTATACAGGTGAAATTATTACGAAGCCTGTCATGTGAACGACTTGTATATTCCCCAAATTTTGTCAACTTCTGAAAATGGTTTTGCCCCAGTTGAAATTCAAAACCCAACTGATCATACTATTTCAGTAACCCTAACTGAACCATTACCTGTCGATTGTTTTAATCAAAATGAATTCGAAATTTTCACCATGACTCATTTCCAAAATGAAATTCGAAAAGACCACTTCAATAAGAAACAATCTCGAATTGAGCCATTACTTCGAACCGAACATTTAAACAGCGAAGAAAAATTTCTATTGCACTAATGACTTCTCCGATGTATTTTTCAAACCAGGTGATAAGCTTACATTCACGTCTAAAATAAAACATGAAATTAAAACCACTGATAACATCCCGGTTCACACAAAGTCATACCGTTATCCTTACATTCATAAAGACGAAGTGCAACGTCAAATTAACGATATGCTTGAGAAAAATATTATTCGACCTTCATGTAGTCCGTGGTCCTCTCCCATATGGATAGTCCCAAAGAAAATCGACGCCTCCGGTAAAACTAAATGGAGAGTAGTTTGTGACTATCGTGTCGTAAATTCCAAATCAATCGATGATCGATATCCAATACCCAATATAAATGACATTTTAGATCGATTAGGTAGAGCCCAGTATTTTTCCGCCCTCGACCTTGCGAGCGGGTTTCACCAGATAGAAATTGAAGAAAAGTCAATCGAAAAAACTGCATTCACGGTAAACAATGGTCATTACGAATATTTGCGCATGCCATTTGGACTTAAGAATGCGCCAGCAACCTTCCAAAGAGTAATGGACGAAGTCCTAAAAGAGCTCCAAAGTAAAATATGTATGGTCTATATGGACGATATCATTATTTTTAGTGTAGGTTTACAGGAACATATTCAAAATTTAAAATTAGTATTTTCCAAGTTAAGAGAAGCAAACTTAAAAATTCAGTTAGATAAATGCGATTTTTTACGTAAAGAAGTTGAATTTTTAGGACATGTAGTAACTCCAGAAGGTATTAAACCAAATAGCAAAAAGATAGTAGCAATACAAAAATTCCCCGTGCCTAAAACTCAACGCGAAATAAAATCATTCCTAGGTCTCTTAGGATATTATAGAAGATTTATTAAAAATTTCGCTAAATTAACTAAGCCAATGACACAATGTCTTAAAAAGAACGAAAAAATAGTACATAATAAAGAATTTTTAGATTGTTTTAAAACTTGTACAAATATATTAACATCTGAACCCGTACTAGCATACCCAGACTTTACGAAACCTTTTGAATTAACAACAGACGCATCAAATTACGCTATAGGCGCAATTTTATCCCAAGACGATCATCCCATATGTTACGCATCGAGAACATTAAATCCGGCTGAAATAAATTATTCAACTATTGAGAAGGAACTTCTTGCAATAGTATGGAGTTGTAAATATTTTAGACCGTATTTATTTGGACATAAATTTACGATCTTAACTGACCATAAACCACTTCAATGGTTGTTCTCACTAAAAGAACCAAATTCTCGCCTTGTGAGATGGCGCCTCAAATTAGAGGAATTTGACTATAAAATCCAATACAAAAAAGGTAAATTAAATCAAGCAGCTGATGCACTTTCACGCAACCCTGTAGATTGCAATGCATTAGAGACAGACTCGGTAAATAACAACCCTGGCGACGTTGACGATATAATCGAAGAATTCCTGAGGGACACTGACAAGTTACCTTGTTTAGATGAAACAGAAATTAACGAAATTCTCCAACCACATCCGTCAACTTCGAAAATTACTATACATTCTAATGTGCAACTTAAACCACCCGATAATAAACGAGACGATGAAAGTGATTTAGAGACAGTACACACATCCTTAGAAGATCCAATTTTTAATATACCCATATCAGAACGATCTTTAAACACCTTCAAAAACCAAATTGTCGTCACCTCTGGCGATGTAGATAAAATCCAATCTCGCTATGAGAAAATTTTTGAAAATTCACGTCTACTTGTGACGATTTCGAATTATAACCCAACACCCCATTTTATTCAATTATTAAAAGGATATATTGATCCGAAACAAACTTACGCGATCCATTTTCGAAATCATCTTTTAGCAGAACGATTTACAGTTACGCTACAAGACCTTTTTAGAAATAAATACTTCTTATAAAATTACATCGTGTCCTAAAATCTTAGAGGACGTAGAAACCTTAAATGCACAAAAAGAAAAACTAGAATTATACCATACAACCAAAACATGCCATAGAGGCATTAATGAAATGAAAAATGCTCTTTCTCTAAAATTCTATTGGCCAAAAATGGTAAATGACATAGAAAATTATGTTAATAACTGTGAAATATGTTTAAAGAATAAATACGACAGACACCCACCAGTCATAAAATTTTACTTAACACCAACCGCTTCGAAACCTTTTGAACATATCCACATAGATACTTTTAAAATATCAAATGAGAGCTATTTAACAATTATCGATTCATTTTCTCGATTGACCATGCCTATCCATTAAAAAATGTCACAGGAACTCTAGTAATCGAAAACATTTTTAATTTCATTACACACCACGGTTTACCATTAAAAGTTACCGTAGACTCAGGTACTGAGTTTAAAAATAAAGAAGTCGAAGACTTTTGTAAATTATATAAAATAGAATTACACTATACTACACCAAAAAACAGTAATTCAAATTCTCCCGTAGAACGGTTTCATTCAACTCTAATTGAGCACTACAGATGTCTTAGAGAGGAAAATAAAAATTACTCACCAGAACAGCTGATTAAACGTGCTGTGCTAGGCTATAATAATTCCATTCACAGTGTAACTAAATACACACCGTTCGAGATTATAAAAGGCCATATAAATAGCCGAGACCCCTTTGACTTAAACGATCATGTAATTATATCTAATTATGTCCAATCGCATAAAGAAAACGCGAATAATTATATAACAAAATTCAGCCGAAAAATGCGGAAACTAAAGAGAAAATAATTCAAAAAATTAACAAAAATCGATCAGAACCCCCGGACTTTGAAAATCAAGACATCGCCTATATTAATACTAAGGCTAGAAATAAAAACATGCCTAGATTTAAAAAGACCCAAATAACTAGTCAAAATAAAATAAAGTTATTTACTAAAAAAGGTGCTTATCATAAGAAAATTGCTAGAAAACCAAAAAGTAAACAAAAATCCTCTTTGCAGGTAAACAATGTACCGGACAATCCTGTTGTTGATCCCGTTACTCAAAGTACCTCCTATCTATCTAATTCCAATCATGACATACAAATAACTACTGTAAAAAACCCCATTTTACCCGTACAACTGGGTAATGCAAGATTAATTTATACGAAACATACGTTCCTACACTATATTGATTTATTACCTGTAATCCATCAATTAGAAAAATCATCTCGAAAAGGCCCAAGCCACAAATCCTATATCATACCAAGGACTTTCCGAAAATCTTCTTCTTCGTACTGAATACCTAATTCAAAATACTCAAAATAAATTAGGGAATCTTTACCCTCATATTCGTAACAAAAGAGCTTTGATTAATATTATTGGTAAAGTACAAAGATGGGCATTTGGAAACCTAGATTCAGATGATGGACAACGTTACGATCAGGCAATCAATAACTTACAACAAAATCAGAAAAATATTATCAAGGAAGTAAACTTGCAAATATCTTTATCAAAAAACTTAATTAATAACTATAACAAAACCATAACTGCCCTTAACTCTAATCAACAAAAGTTAGAACAAGGTTTAAAGATATTTGAAGCCGCTGTAGATAATACAATCCACGATTTAACTAATTATATTTCTTATCAAGGAATTTTAGCACAAATAAATCTGGATTGCCAAAATCTTATAAATTTCATTGATAACTTAGAAGACACCATAATGTTTGCAAAACTTAACGCTTTGCATGATGCAATAATATCAAGCTCTGATCTAGAAGAAATTATAAAATATTTAAGGACAATATACAATGAAAGCGAAATACCAATTTTTAAAAGTATCTTAAACTATTATCAATTTTTAGGGACTCAGGTTACTTTTTCAGGTACAAAATTAATTTTTGCTATTCATGTACCTATTTTAAAACCTCAAACATACATTTTCTACCATGTATATCCCGTTATCCAAAAATCGTACCTTATTGTCCCTAAGTTCCCTTGCTTGGCACGTACAAATAAGGAAGTCCAGTTCGAAGAAAGTACTTGTCCTTCATTGGAAGAAACTTTCTACTGCAACGAAGTCTTCCACCCACCGGACAACTGTGTACTTCAACTTTTGAATGGTTCATCCCCTACCGATTGCGAGACCCTTCAAGTCCACATTGAAGAATCGCCTTGTGAACAAATCACCCAAGAAGAAGTTCTGATCCTAGCACAGAAAAAGGAACGAATCTTCTCGCAGTACAAAATCGACCAATATTTCGATATCGACCAACCAAGTCTAGTCAAAATCCCGAAAAGCTGCCAAATTCAAATGGGTCCTAAGAAGTTTGTCAACGATGTGAAAATTCAGTATGGAAAACCACTCGTCCTACCAGAACTTGTAATAGCGAATTTTACTGTTGCCAAAACCTTCAAAACCACAAATTACAGTAAAATCGACTTTGGAGAAATTTATCGATTGAAAGACATTGCCAATCAACTTTCGCCGATCCAAGAAGTGGATCAAGCTGCCCAATATTCTTCAGTCGCGTTTGGTATCCTGTTAATTCTAGCATTGATTGCAATCATTGCAATTCTTGTGCTAAGAAGGAAACCCACCATTTGCAGAAGGCCAAAAGAAAACCCGAAAATTCCAGATGAAGAAAAACCTACCGAAAATACTAGGAGTATTTTCTCGTCTTAAGGAGGGAGGAGTTAAATGGTCAGCTTCCCACAGAACCTGCAGATTCAGCACGCTCCCAGGCGGACGATTCCCAGAAGCTATTGCAGAGTGTGCATCCGAACCGAACTTATAAATATTGCTTTGTTATAATCTAAAATCACTTTTACTCTATTTGCTTGCTAGTATTGTACTTAGATCCGTATTTTGTAAAATAAAATTATTTTTAAAAAGCGCTTTCAGTCTTCTCAAAGTATATTTCGCTGTAAAACTAAAAGGCGAGTTTAAATCAGAGACTAGTCGCGTCTAGTCATGACCGCCCAAATTTAAATCAGATCTGATAGCGGCATATGAAACCTAGTCTTGACGAATTCAAATATTGCATGAACAACTTGTATTGGTGGCTTCTAAATTATGGCAAACAGTGTTCATATTATTTTGCAAGTAAAAAAGAAGCCCCTTTACGTCAAAATTTAATATTTAAATAATTACTCTATTATCTACTACGTAGTACTATTTTAGAGCATGGAATGGATCAGAATTAGATAGTAAGGCAGCACATGAGATAATGATTGATGAAACATCAAAATTCGAAAGTTTATTTTCGAAGAAAAGGAAGTGAAAAGTCACCAACGCACGCAGAAAAGCGACAGCAAGAAAAATGCAGCGGCTAGATCGCTTTAATGATATTTTTGATGGGATGGTAGACAGAAAGCCAGCCAATAATAAGGAATAATACCCGTTTTGTTTAGTCTGTTTGTATGAGTAAGATTGCCATTTTCGAAAGATTAATGTGCTATGAATAGCCATGGCAACCGAAAACAAATGACGATCGTTCGCTCACTGACCCGCCTACGTTATCCGCGGTGTTTAAGAATTGTGTCAATTTAAAAACGGGATTTTTTCTTTTAGTTCTGTAAAATTAATATAATAAAGAATCATTAAATTATTATGGAGAGTGAAAGTGATGATTGTCTCGGTACTCCGCCTGATATTTCTGAAGCAGCCAAATCCGCAACCTTAAATTTACTACCAGAAAAGTCCAGAAGTAAATATAAAAAATAATACCGCCTATTCAAAGCCTGGTACAATGAGAAAACTGTGAAAATGCTCTCTGAAAATATCTTTCTTGCGTATGTATTGGAAAAAGCGAAGATAATGAAGCCACCTACGCTTTGCTCTATTTATACATCGGTAAAATCGACAATATCCGTACATGATAATATCGATAAAAAACAATATAAGAATCTTGTTGCATATTTAAAACGGTAGAGTGATGGCTACAAAGCCAAAAACTCAAAAACTTTCACTCAAGAAAACGTAAAAAAGTTCTTCCAAGAAGCGTCTGATGAGTATTACTACTGAAAAAAGATTTCTGATTTTGGGAATTGCCGGAGGCTGCCGACGCGACGAAACGAACTCGTTAAAATGACTATCGACGACATTGAGGATAAAGACTCGATGCTTATTGTGCAAATTCCAGATTCGAAGATGAAAAGAAGCCGTATTTTTAAAATGGCTAATGGTAAATGTTCCAAAATCAGACCCTAATTCGGACACAATCCCCATAAAATGACAATAATAAGGAATTTACTAACAATAGGTGCAATATTCTTATGTTAGCATAAGAAGAAAACTATTTTTAACCAATTTTGATACAGTTTTCTTTTTTACCGACTGTATGACAGTTTAACATAACCTAAAATTGGGTCGTTTCGCGTGTCTCTCTAACAAAATGGTAGTGAAGCTGGTTTTGTTGTAAGGTAAGCGAGTTTTTATCAAATTTTTGATATCATTAAAAAGTATGACCTCAAATTTTTTACTCTAGCATTAATATGGCCTGTGCATGTTATCATAAAAATTTGCGGTAATTTGCAAATTTTTTCATAGTTTTTGGGGTGTCTGATTTAGGTACATGTAAAAACTAGAGGGATCTAAATCAGACACCACAATGTCAAAATTATGTACACATACAATGTGAAAAAAAAAATGGTGTTCTCTCTTTCTCTCGTTTTCTGAATTAAGAAAATTTTTTTCAGGCTCTGGTCGCAGATCGAACAAGAGTGTCGAATCAATGCTCAATTGATGTCTGAATCAAGTTCATCTATTCCTCACTTAAAGTACAAGGTATCTCAATCTTAAGAATTTGACTAGCAATGTTTGTGCATTTCAGTATTTTCATGTTTTCTCTTAGCTGCATTTTAACATTACATGTCTATTCCAGTATGTCAACCAAAAAGAAAAAATATGGCACATATTCAAAGGAAAATTTACGGCGGGCTTTAGACGCCATTAAACAAGGAGTACCATGTGCCTACCTCGGGTCACCTTAATTGGAAAAATAAAAGGAATTTATCCAGAGGAATGTAGGAGTGGGGCTGCAACTATTTTGACTTCAGATGAATAAAATGTTTTGGAAAAATGGATGATTAACATGGGTGCAATGGGATTTCCAATAACAAAAGACCGGTTATTAGATAGTGTTACCTAATTAGTAAAGCAATTAAAACGACTTAATACTTTTCCCGATGATCGTCCTGGACGTCACTGGCTTGAAGGATTTCTAAGAAGACATCCGCTGATTAGTGAATGAATGACACAAAATATTTCTTCTTCATCTCGAGCATCGATCACGAAAGAGAAAATCAAGACCTGGTTTCACGAAATAAGTGAATATTTTTCCTCGGCAGGGCTGAAAATTCAGGACCCAAGAAGAATATTTAACACTGACGAGTCTGCATTTTTTTGTCTCCCAAGGATGCTTCGGTATTGGTTAAAAAGGTAGCAAATTTGTTCACGATTGATCAGGTGATGATAAGGACTGCTTTACTGTGCTGATTACTAGAAATGCTGCTGGTACATTAGTACCACCAATGCTAATGTATCCCTATGAAAGGATACCCAAACATGTCGTACTAAAATTTCAAAGCATATGGGCAATTGGAAAGTCACCTAGTGGTTGGATGACTTCAGAGTCTCTTTACGAGTACGTAATATATGATTTATACAGTTTTGTTGTCGAAGAAAAAATCGAATTTCCGGTGATCTTGTCGAGAAAACAAATATTACTGATAAGCTTGCTTCCTAATTCGACGCACATTTTACAACCTTTAGATGTCGGATTGCTACCTTTGAAACTCAGTTGGAAAAAGGAAGTTCAAAATTTTAAGACGAAAAACGAATCTTATATAGCTTTAAACAGAGAAAATTTCGCGCCAGTTTCGAATCAAACAATAAATTCCTTGACGAATTTGGAATTAAGATTCAAAAACACATTTAAAACTTGTGGATTATTCCCCTGTGATTCTTCTAATATCTACTACAGCAAATTATTATTAGAAGGAAAAGAGCTCGAAACTGATATCCAGAATGTTATTTCAGAAGCTCCTCAAAATCGTGAAATTATAGGTCATCTTCAATTTCTAGAATCCTATATTAATCCTGGAACCTTGAACACATTTAAGGATCATATGGGATCTGACAACTGGACAGGGAAAAGTATGATACATATTTTTATCTCGTTTGGCTAAAAATATGTAAAGACTCTGGAATCGCATACAAACAAGAAGCAATACCACAACTTACTGCAACTTCCATATTATAATTGAGTTCGAAGACGGATTAATTATGGAGAGCGAATGGGAGGAAGATCTTGTTGCAGAAAAGAGTAACGTGGAAATGAAAGATCATGAAACCATTCAAGAAATGCAGAGTGAATGAGAGGAAGTAGAAAAGAATAACGTAGAAATGGAACATCATGAAACCATACAGGATATTGACAATGTAGAAAATATATTAATAGAGACTGAAGATACGAAGTGTCAGGACTTAAATTTGACTAATAAAAAATCGATAGTTTTAGAAACAAATTTTATAGATAGTAACTCTAAAATAAAAGAAAATGAACTTCAAAGTGAAACAACGCCATATTTGTTAGAAAGCCAGCTTCAAAGGAGAGAAGAACCATTGGATCATAGTATTAAAATTACAGAAAATTGACACGCAAATGAAACAATGCCAAAGAAAAATAGAGTTGGTTTATCAGAAAGCCAGCATCGAGCTCAATTAAAGGAAATAAGTCAAACTATACAGGATATTAACAATGTAGAAAATATATTAATAGAGACTGAAGGTACGAAGTGTCAGGGCTTAAATTTGACTAATACAAAATCGGCAGTTCTAGAAACACATCTTATAGATAGTGAATCTAAAATAAAAGAAAATGAGCTTCAAAGTGAAACAACACCAAATTTGCCAGAAAGCCAGCTTCAAAGGAGAGAAGAAGCATTGGATCATAGTATTAAAATAACAGAAAGTCGACATGCTAATGAAACGAGGTCAAAGAAAACTAGAGTTGGTTTATCAGAAAACCAGCATCGAGTTCAATTAAAGGAAATAAGTGAGGAAAACATATCAGAAAATCAACACGCAAATGAAACAGCGCCAGGAAAACATAAAGATCGTTTGTCAGAAAAGAACGATCCTTTTTCAAATATTCTCCCAGGTGTATTCATACCTACTCCCGTCAAAACATCACTTTTTTGACCAGAACCTTTCACTACTAAAAAAGCTAACGTAAAGAGGAAAGTGAAAGTTCCTTCTGTAGGAATCTCAGATACCTGGAGAGAATATTATATTAAAAAAGAAGATCTTCAGCAGAAAGCTATTGAAGTAAAAGAGAATCGTAAAAGAAAGTGGGGAAAAAATAAGATTTTGCGTGAAGTAAGGAAGACAAGGACCACAGTTAGGAAAAAAGGATCAATAAAACTACAATGCTAACATTGAAAATAAGGTATCAGAAAGAGAAGAAATACAGAACTTAGACACGGTTAAAGAGAAATGTATGAAATGTAGTGAAGAACTGGATAGTGATTTGCATGGAGAGTAGGAATGTGTATGTGGGATGTGACAACCGCTCTAATTGGTTTCATTTTAAGTGTATTAATGTTTAAAATAAGAACTATGCCGAAATTGATACTGCATATTTGAAATGCAATCGTTTGTTTTGAGAAATGCTTTTGTTCGCGTGGTCATTCGTTTCTTTTTTTAATAGGTTTTAATTCAAAATACCTATTTCTATGATATAAGTATTTTAAATTATCGTTATTTATTTAATAAAAGTTTGTTTTATGGAACCGTCAGTTTAATGCTTTTAAATTGACAGCTTTGGTAGCACTGTCAGAGTAATAGTCATAAATATGTCAGATTTAGGTACAAACTAATGTTTGTTATGTCGGATTTAGGTGTGCAGAGATAGGTTGCAAAATACACAAAATATTTTTTTAAGTTATAATTTGAGAATTTAGTATCAAGACTATAAGTTACAAAAGCCTCGAAATCTATGGAAATCAATACAGCTTTCATATTAGAGAATTTATAAGTCTAGGGAAATTTTAAAAGTCGCCGGTTTTTCTTAAAGGGTCTGAATTCTAAACATTTGCCTTAATAGATTATATGTCGTTCTATAGGAAGTATTGCAACTTACGCCAATAAAAGCGACCTCACGACGACTTTTTCTTAAATCTTTAAAAGGGAGTTGCCATAATTAAGTTTTTGGGATGAATTCTATTGCAAAAATTCCCTAGGAGATCGCTACATATCTAAAAATACCGAACCCCGATTACATACTGGCCACTGCTTTATGCGAACATCAGCTACTCTTTTAGGTAATGGAGGAGCAGATTTAATCCAATTTAAACGTCACGGAGGCTGGAAAAGCGCAAGAAGGATATATAGATGACGCTATAAGTAGTAAAATTGACATAGCCCAGAAGATTTTGGGTTCATCGTGTCCATCTACACCGGTTGTTGACTCATCAAAAATTGACGTAACTCGCAAGATTCCATCATCTGGATCGAAAATAGCAATAAACAATTGCAAACATTGTTCATTTAGTTTTAATATTGACCAATAAGTAAGTAATGTTTAGGTACCATCAACCAAAATGTTACATATGTACTCTTAAAACAATATAATTATAATAACCATTCTTGTTGTAACGACAGAAGAAATATACTATTTTTTATCTATCGATCTAATAAACATGCTAATTACATTCCAAAAAGTGTGTCATGACTATGAATACTTATTCTTTATGGTAACTGAAAATAAATGAAACTTGAACGTTTATTGTTGCTGCATAGTGCGCTCCCGCTCTAAATATGCCCGAATATAACTGCATCTGCAGATTTCAGAGTATAAAACAAAAAAATTAAGTGCTGACTATTAAAACTATGACTGTCGAAAAAGTTATGTGTGTTTTTCGAGCGCAAATTAAGATTGCCACTTTCGAAAAATTACCTCGGTCGGCTGCGCGTCGCGCGGCAACATTCTTTCTCAAGAGGCAAACCGTTACTTTGCGCTCTAAATACACAACTAACTATTTTATTTGTATACATAAAATTAAGACTAGACATATCTATGTCTATTTAACGTAACACACATATATGTCAGATACTAGATTAAGCAAACTGAATTTCACAAAATAAAAAATTAGCAACACATTGAATTATATTTCTGTTGGTAATCCATCAGTTTCCCATACTGCTTCGATCGACTAGATTGTGTTTGACTGTTATCTAGTGAACAATGTTAAAAATTAATGGTACAAGATGGGCTAACTGTGACGAAGATTCGTGAGAAAATTAAAATAAAGACAATTTAAGGAATCAAAATTTTGTTTAATCATAAAAAGGGCAATTTTATTGAAATAATTTGGATCTTGATTAAAACTGCCCCTTATAATTTGAATAATTTCATGTTTTCTTTTTTTGTCCGTCATCTAATTGTTAAACTGGTCTAATTTTCAAATCGTGGTATCCGTACCGACTTAAAGCTCCCTAAACTGTTCCATAATTAACTCTCTTATTTCGTGGTCCATACCTGTGCCACAGTCCCTGTTATGTTTTCTCGGATTTTCTTCAAAATAAATCAAAATAATAAGGTCCCTGTCTTCGTTTCTTTGTTTTGTCCGTTTCTTATTTACTAGAGACGCTGTTTCCTGCAATAACTTCCTCGCATTAATTATAGTTCTAAACATTTTCCCTATACTGTTCTTATATTCTTTTCGCGTAATGAAATAAAGCTCGATCGTTTTCAACCTTTCAACAATCAAGTAGCTCATTTTGTAATATTAGCAGAAAATAAAGATGAATCAGTAAATCGGACATCAGGCATCAATGTCATGGCATTTGAAAGATAAACCTTTATTTCCAGGTAGTAGGGGAAAGACGGGGAATCATACGTAGCGGGCAAACATACGCATCAGGCCTAACGCCTAGAAGATTGTTGAATATTGTAACGTTGTACATGTGTCTAATTATTATATTTCGTTTTCCGCAATATATCTGTTAAATTCTGGTATCGATCATCGCAACCTTACTACTTTCGTAGATGCGCAGGAAATATCTACGAATATCTACGGAAGGTAGCCGACAGGATGAGCTTCGAGGATATACCTTCGAGTCGTGAAGAAGGCCGTTTTGGTTACCGAGTTGGTAGAGGGCAATTTATCTACAAGCGTAGTATCGATTAAATGTACTAAATGTCGTCAATTGTGTTGTAAGACACCGTGTGAAAGGTGGTGTGGTGACCCTTTAAATTTAAAGGGTCGTTCCGAGGGATCAATGGTCTTTTGAGCACCTCCCCCCCTGTGTAGGAGCCTAACCGTCTTCTCCAGCGTAGACCAGTCCGCGAGTTTGGGTGAAGCCCGACTATCCAATTAGTGCCTTGCCTAGGTCTTTTATTTATCGAAGCCAAAGTCATCAGTGAAACTGGTAGGATCAATTTTATCCTTATAAAGTAGAATTATTATTCTCAATAAGGCGATTTTATTGAGCTTTCTCTTGGCTTTCTGCTGCCACTATCGATGATTCTCGAGTGAAAAGCTTATAGACTATCTTATTGGAAGTACATACCGGATAAAACATTTCAAGAGATTTTGAGATTCAGTTCGCCGATATAGTGCGTGGTCTTAAGGAGATATTTCTCCAGAATACCGTAGATCTTTTACTGTTTCCCACTTTTTAATTTCTTATGTTATATTGTAAAATTAGTACCAATATTACATTAGTATTAAGTAAATTATATCTCGCTGTAAACCCACGGCAGAACTTCCTTAAATTTATTTAAAATTGCTATTTGATTTCACGCCCAAAACAGATTAATCCGAGCTCGAATTTTTCTTCCGTAAGCGGCTATATTTGTATATATCTCTTTCAGAAAATTTTCCATTAATTAAGCATTTTCCACGACATTACTGCCCAGGGAGTAAGTAAAGGATGATTTTGTGAATTTTCATCCTAGTGTGAATTTGTGAATATTCATTCTAGTGTGATTTTGTTAATATTCATTTAGATAATAGTTATCGGGTAATGCTAACCTATCGTTGAATTTTTTTCTCTTATGAAACCGTACTAGTGGTATTTGAAATACTCCTTTTCATTAACTAGTATTAAACTTCCTGAAAATTATTTCATAGTATAGAGCAGTATAAAATAATATTAGACTCTATTACCCTTCTCATTCATTATGGTTATACTTACAAAAATTACTCCATCATACCGAACAGTATAAAAGAATATTAGACTTTATAGGAGATATTTTTTTCTCATTACTTGAAGCTAATATTTCTATAAATTATTTCATCTAATAAAATCTTATTAGATTGTATTTGAGATATTTCTCTCGTTGTTTAGTATAAAATTTACTAGGAAATTATTTCCTCTTTATCACATGGCTGTAGACTTTTCTAGAAAAAAAATATCTCTGCATAACTTAAGATTAAATCTTCTTAATTGGTTGATTGATTTTCTTGAACCAGGAAGGTACTGATGAACGGTATACTATTGTACGTGCGTGTTTAGTGTTAATAAACCACTGTTAGTAATTCAGGTGTTTAATTGGATAACTGATGTATAGCTATTATTTGATTTAATTCTAATGTTTTTATTTAGCTAATTATTTAATATTTTTTACTTCGGTCTTTCACCGGGTATTTTTTCTAGGTTTTATTATCAATTTCTCCAACCGAAAGTCTTTCCGATAAATTTCTCACGATAAAAATTTAGTGGCGCCCTTCTAACGACCAAACACTTTAACCCACGACTTTCTAATAAAAAAAATAAAACCGACTGAGAGAGTCAGGCATATGGGCGTCTGAGTAAGCATTTTGCTTATTAGGGCATTACAATATCGGCTCCAATCATTTGTTTTCATGACAAAGTGGTTTTAAAGCAAGCCCGTGAAGGGCCACTTCAGATCTGTGTCATAGCTCGTGCGCCAGACGTAAATGATTTTTTTTAGAATTTTTACTACAACGTTGATACCGAGTTAAAGTAAAGGTAAGACTTTGGTAGTGGTTCTTATTTTTATAGTAATACAGGGCACTTGTCGGGCAGTAACGCCGAAATGTGTCAAACAATTTGGGTCAAAAATACCTTGGGAACGTGGAAAAAAGGGTTGTGCACTATGTGGGCATATCTGAAATGAAACTTCTTAAACTTAAACGCCCTAGGCTTACACATATCGTAACGGATTTGGTTAAAACATAGTAACTCAATTAACAAAAAGGGAAGGTCTAAATGAAAAAAAAAATTCTCCATAAAAGTTTCGCTTATGTCTTGACAAGGTAATAGAGCAAATCCCATATTTTTTGCTTGTAAACTAACAAAGATATCACAATAACGATATTCTCATATTTTTCGTTTCGCTCGTCGTGTATCGCTCGTCGTGTATTGCCCGCCGTGTGTTGCGATCGCCCGCCGTGTGTCGGGATCGGGGATCGCGACCTTCAAATTTTACTCCCGGCGGCGGCGCGCGTTAAGAAGTTTCACCTCAAAAATGTCGCTGCCATATGTGCAATGAGTGCTTCTGGAAATTTTATTCCGCCGCTTCTAATCTTTCCCCGCAAACGAATGTCTCCAACACTGACTAAAATGGACCGATAGGCAGGATTTGTGCGGCTACTGATAATGGCTAGGGTGACGAGAAATGTTTTCTTCAGGGGTTGGGACATTTTAAGTCATACGGAAATTCAAGCTTAGAAACTCCCACGCAGAAGCGATGATAACCATTATAGCCACATATCTCTAACAATTTATAACTATTGAAAAGCTAATGGTATCGAGATGCTGTCAATACTGGCACATACCTCCCATCGTTTACAGCTCCTCGATACTTCATTTTTGTGCCTTTTCCATGTGCTTTCAACAAGGAATGCGATCATTTTTAAAAACTGGCAAACAAGAGAAAATAACCTTTACAGATTTAGCTGAAATATTCCATAATGCTTATGTTAAAATTGCCAGGTTTTAGGTCATCTGGTATATAACCATTTAATCCGGATGTTACCCAAGAAGATTTTGGGGCGGCTGGGCAATATTTGCCTATTGTAGCCGGAGAAAACTTGGACTCAACAAGTGATCTTGATCCTGATCCGTCAACTTCAAGCGCTTCAAACATACCTCAAATCTGTAAGGGCAAATCAAAACGATTCAATTTAATAAGAGAAAAAGTTAGCGTTACCGAATTGTCACCAATACGATCTTATTCTGGAAAAGGCAAAAATATTAACGGTTACAATGAAGGAAAATAATGATGAATAATGAAGGAAATATTGGAAGAAAAACAACAAAGGAAAAACAAAACAAGCTCTGCTAAAAAAGAAATAACAAAAAAGAGAGCGAAAATAGTGTCACAAAAGAAATCCAATTTGATTCCGAAACTTCTGAAGTCATCGTCTTCAGAAGTTGATGAGAAAGATGTTGGTGTTGACGATGAAATTGATGATGTGATAGAGATGAGTGATTCAAACCAAATGGATCAATATATGCTGTGCAAAGATTTCGGAAAAGATGGAGACATTTGGTTTAGATGTGTTCATTGTGGGCAGTGGGTACATGCCGAATGCAGTGGACAGGACTCTGCCAGTGACTATGATTGCGACTTTTGCCGTAAAAATTCTTCAACGAAAAAGATACTTGCGGACAACCACGTGTTTAATAATTTTTTATAGGTTCAAAAAGTATCTTAGAGGTTTCAGTTACTTTTTAAATAAACGCAATATGGTTTTGTTTTCACATCTGGGGACTTTTGTATTTGTGTTCCAATAAATATATGTAAGAAGCCTTCCATATTTCGAAAACAGCTATTTTGATACATTATATATTATACAAAAAACGTGCCGAGCTTAATCATTAAAAATATCATATATTACATTTAGAAAAAAGTTGGCATGTGGCTGGCTTTTCTGAAACACCATGTTACATTAAAACAAAAGCATGTTCAAAAGTAGATGAAATCAATCAACTTTTATTTGAAATATTTTTCCCTACTTTCAAAAATAATAGAGATATTTCCAATTAAAGAGTTATCTGGATCGATACATATTACACTTCACTGTAGGTAACAAAACTATAATACATTAGTATTTATTTTTCCTCTCATTTTTTTAGAAGTAGTAGTATAATTGCAGATCGTTTAAGAGGGTTTTCTTTATAATGCTAAACTACCTTACAAGATTGTAAGAAATCATCGCAAGGCTATTTTTGAGTGTAATTTCATTAGACAGTTGCACAGATTAAAATACATGAAAATATGAATATGTATTACATTTTTCTCGACATGCATTACTATGATACAACTACACTTTTATGATCAATCGTAATAGATATTTGATTTGCTGAAACTTTAATTTTTATACGCTAGCTTTGCGATATGAAATATGTATTGCAGTAGGCTAATTGAGACAAAATACTTTAAAAATTAATGTTAGGCAATCCAATAGCATGCGAACGATATCAAAATTTATTTAGTAAGAAATATAAAAATTATCGTCCATTATGTTATAAATTATAGCAGTTACAGGTTCAAGATTATCCAAAACAATAAATTTCTGCACTAATCACAAACATTTCAGATTCGCGTGTTTTAAAAAGATTTACAGTAATACGACCTAAACACGGAACTATTTCAGCATATTTATCAACCATTGCTAATATGTTCAGCGATCCAGTTAGTAATCTGACAAGATATCCATCTCAATGATTCTTGCCGATATAAATAAAAGGTCTGATATAATTGATTTCCTAATAAAAGAGGGAACACCCGGCCGATTTCAAATTCAACTCGGACAAGATATTGTTTTTTTACTTGTATATTATGCTCAGTGCTTAAATAAGCTATTCACTATTCACTAACCCATTATCTGTTTTCAAATGTTTATTTATTCATAAAAAAATATAATATGTTAATATGCACCGCAGATTATTTCTCCGTTGATGTTGCTTTAAACGTGTTACTGTCCTCGTACGTCAAAGCATTTTACAAATGCCTTACAGGTCGATTTTTCTGTTTTCAGTTGGGACAGCTAAGATAATACAGTATAATATTCTAATAGTGGTCACCCATGAGAAATCCCGAAAGGTCCGGTATATAGAGAGGTCCGTTATTTAGAGGTGGTGAAAACGAGAAAAAAAACATATTTCATTTTATTTAAAATATGTTAATACTAAAATAAACTTATTAACAATATCTAGAAAAAATATATACGCACATGGAAAATAAAATTCTAGTATTTACTGTTGACAATAATAATATCCCTACAAACATGACAAAGCACTTGAGAATGCATATACTTATAATTTTTGGAAGATTTAATTTATTTTCTCATTGGCATTCAAGTAAAGCTTGAAAAATATTCTTAACAATATTAATATTGCTAAAGGTCAAAATTTCACATTTGCAGCATTGATTGCAGCAATTACTGATTGTCTAATTGTAACCCAAAATATCCCAAACTGACAAATTACGGGAACATCTTATGTTAAAAATAAGCAACTTTGGAATTATGATGTGAGAGAAGCTGTGGAAACTTCCCAATATTGCGATTATTGTATTGCCAAAGTCTGCAACACTACTTAATAGAATTATTGTTTTCGAGCTTATACATTTATATAATACAAAGTATAGTATGTTATGACTTTTGGTTGAGGCCCCAAAGCTCAAGCTCAATATATAAGAACACAATATTTGTAAAACTCTAAGGAGTTATCTCAGGAAATTCAATAGGTATAACAACAATAAAGCATTTCGAATACCATTATGTGTTTTACAATGTAAGAGAGCAGAACATACATAATGCCCTTTTATCTAAATACAAAAAATGTTTTTTCATTTCATATTTTAGCTTCATTTCAGACGTGGCTAATGATGTACTAACTCAGAATAAAAACGATCATTAACCCGACAGGGTTGTTTTTAAAAGAAATGTCGCATAACAATAGCCGCAGTTATGAATCTTATTTATACCTTAAATAAACCGTAGCAATGTGAAATATCAAATGCAAGCGAAGTAATATTTCTCTTTAGCGGAACATTACTTTAACTGGTTTAAACTATGTTAACTGTCTCGAATAATTTAGCCTTTTAAATTATAATGGTTATAATATACATTTAGTTTATCATAAACGAGTATTAATTTTGTGTATTTATTATGAAAAATGGAGAAACATAGAATAAAAGATCTGAATTTTTTATTTTTATTGATAAATTTATTAACGCTAGTATTTTTGAGTAAACCTAACTAAATAATAAAAGAAAGACAGATAATATCGCAACTAGTTCAAATGACTAAAATAAATTGGAACTAACCTGAACGTATCCGAAAGATGATTGAATGACTAACCAAAAGTAACGAAAAACACCAAAACTAACCGAATTTTGGCGTCTAACCAAACTAACCAAAAACTTTAAAATTGCTAATAACGTACCGGAACTGGTTCAAATGACTAAAATATATTAAAACTAACTGAACTTTACGGAAAGTTGTTTGGACGACTAACCAAAATTAACCAGTAGAAACTAAAAACATCAAAACGGGCTAAAACGCATAGAAATAGATTAACAATATTGAAGTATATTAAAACTAACCCAAACTAACCGAATTTTGGTGACTAACCAAAAATAACCAAAAACACCAAAATTGACTCGGAACCTGTTCAATGATTAAAATAAATTAAAACTAACTGAAATTAACCGAAAGTTGATTGATCGACTAACCGAAACTAACCAAAAGTAACCAAAGGCACCAAAAAGGGCGAAAACATATCGGAACAGATTAAAAATATTAAAAGCCAACTTAAATTAACCGAATTTTGGCGACTAACTAAAGTTAACCAAAAACATTAAAATTGGTTATAACGTTTCGCATTCGGTTGAAATGACTAAAATAAATTAAATTTAACCAAATCTAACCAAAAGCTGATTGAATGTTTAACCAAAAATAATCACAAGTATCTAAAAACACCAAAAAGGGCTAAATCGTATCGGAACAGATTAAGATTATTAAAATAAGTAACTAACCCAAATAAACCTAATTTTGGCCACTAACAAAAATTAATCAACAACGTTTAAGTTTTTATAACGTATCGGAACCAGTTCAAATGACTCAAATAAATTGGAACAAACTGAAAGTAACCGAAAGATAATTAAATGACTAACCAAAACTAACCAAAAGTAACTAAAAAGCACCAAAACGGGCTAAAACGTATCGAAATAGATTAAAAATATTGAAGTAACATTAAAATTGCTTATAACGTACCGAAACCGGTTCAAATGAATAAAACATATTAAAACTAACTGAACTCTACCGAAAGTTAACTCGACTACATAACCAAAAGTTACCAAAACCATCAAAATGAGCTAAATCGTATCGAAATAGATTAAAAATATTGAAATAAGTTAAAATTAACCCAAATTAACCGAATTTTGGTGACTCACCGAAACTAACCAAAACCATTAAAATTGCTTATAACGTAACGGAACCGGTTCAAATGACTAAAATAAATTGGAACTATCTTAAAGTAACCGAGAGATGATTGAATGACTAACCAAAACTACCAACCCAAACTAAAAGCACCAAAACGGGCTAAAACATATCGAAATAGATTAAAAATATTGAAGTAAGTTAATAGTAAGTAAGTTAAATCTGACCTAAATTAACCGAGTTTTGGCGGCTAACCAAAACTAACCAAAAACTTTAAAATTGCGTACCGGAACTGGTTCAAATGACTAAAATATATTAAAACTAACTGAACTCTACCGAAAGTTGCTGAAACGACTAACCAAAATTAACCAGTAGAAACTAAAAGCATCAAAACGGGCTAAAACGCATGGAAATAGATTATGAATATTGAAATATGTTAAAACTAACCTAAATTAACCGAATTTTGGTGACTAACCAAAAAAGACCGTGGCAATGTAACTTTTTTTAAATATGGCCTCTCTACTCTACATATTAGGTTTTTTGAATGTATTTTACAAACATAAAACATAGAGTCAAAGAGAAGTGGCAGAATATAAGGCTAGAAAAAAAATGAAATTACCAACAAACGGAGGAAAGAAACAGGCCTGTTGATTGATGTTGTGGAACAAGACAAGTAAAACACCGATGACAGTAACACTGCCGGCCTATTTTTAGAGATCCTGCACAAGCAGCGGGGATTACTGGAGTAGGCCAATCCCTAATAAAACAGTTTGCAGTTGTATTGGAAGCTATCATGTAGCTATAACCTGACCACAGATGCGTTCAAAAATTGCACCTTAGCAACTGCTCGACATTTTGTGGAAAAATATCCATGCCTGCAAGTATATATAAGAGACTCATTCATGGAGCTGATGCAATGGATTAGTTTTTAGTACCCATCGGTCAACTGAGCGAAGAAGCTCTGGAAGCGAGACATAAGGAATGTCGATATTATCATGAACACATCACACGAAAAGTAAATAGGTGAAAAAGTATGTTCGCATTTTACTACTGTCCTCAGATTCAGTCATATCAAGCATGAGAAAAATTAGCAAGGAAACAGCCAGTCACGAGAAATTATTCAAATCATTCAACTGCCTATGACGTCTGACTTTAGCTTTAGCATTGATAAAAAATTATCAGCGGACGAGGAAGAATCAGATGCTGAAGTAGACTTTATGTAGTAAATTTTTGTGTGGTGTTATTTTATTGTATATTTACTTCTATTCTTCTTTGACCTCTTACCTAGAATAATTAAAAAGTACCTTAATAATTTTGCAGGTTTTTTTAATACTACGATTTCATACCGTTGTTATAATAAAGTACAATTTTTCTATTTAAATATATGCTGATCTTAAAGTTATTTTTTTATTTTTATTATGTTCTATTCAATAAAAAATATATTTAAGTATTATAGCGCATAAGAAATATTGTAATTAATCGCTTAAAATAATTTTGTCACCGTAACGACGCAGTTTTGACTACAGTGCGGCGATCGCTAACCTAAACTTAATGTTTTTTTCATTCACAACAGCTTAAAACAGAAAGCGGAGCTTTAATATAATTAGAAGCTTACTTCAAATGTAATAAATCTTTAAAAACAAATAGTTATAGGAAAAAGTCGTAAAAAATCAGGATAAAATTGTTTCCTTATGCAACCAGGTAGCCTTTCCATTCCAATGCGGTTCGATCATAGGGTGAAATATAAGGATATTAGTACCTAATTAAATTGCAACACAACTACAAACTCACAAGGAGTAGCTTAACGAAAATCCAATTATATATATTCAAATGGGAAAACCTTATACATTAACCCACCCCCAATTTGTCAGATTAATGTTGGAACTCTATTATCTAATTTTGCAGAATTTAGCAGGCAAGTACGACATGAACATCGAGACGAAGACATGCTTTACTACAGGTATTTCTCATGAGATGGGTAGACTAATATATGCATGAGACATTCTCGCGATATTGTTAAATATATTATTTGGTCCCTAATATTATCTATCCAGAGATACGTTCATAGGCACATGCAAAACGGTTTTATTTATTATCATTGTCACGTCTAAAAGCACGAACTTCAAATAAGAATGACCAATGAGATATTTATCTCTCAATCAATATATTGGTGGACTAACTTCTACGATATTGAAGAGAGCGATTTGATATTTGGCGTGAAAGTGTCTTATAACATGAAAAAAAATGGGGGCTATCTTAAAACAAAATAAAATTCAAAGAAAGGGAGATACTTATAATGAAAAGATATCTTTGGTTCTATATCCTACAAGCTTTTAAGAGAATTTTTATATAGCGTGGTACTATAATAACACTATAAGGTCAACAGTCCTAAACGATTGCACTAATCTGCTGGTTAGTGGTAAAAAAAGTGGTTAAGAAATAAATGTGGATGGATTATATTATTATGATGGAGTCCATGCGCAAAGTTATGCTGACGATATCACCATTTTATTCCGCGGCACGTCTGGGAACACTGTTTTAAATTTGATGCAGGGAGCCCGTTTGGCGGTGGCAAAATGGTGCCTCAAAGAGGGCCTTAATGTCAATCCAGATAAGACCTCGGTTCAGGTCTTCACAAAGCGATGCGACCCTAAACTGTGGGCACTTAAGCTTTGGGGAAAATAATTTCAATTGGACACTGAGTTGAAGTACTTGGGAGTCACGCCAAAGCCACATCGAAAATATCTCGGTCAAAGCGACACGGGCGTTAAACGCCTGCAGAAACATAACCAAAGCAGCGGGGGGGG
>MU188842.1:0-23385 GCA_016904865.1 Pissodes strobi
ATTAACTGCTAATCGTTATAATTTAAGATTAAAAATGTAGGAAATAAGACTATGATCCTGTGTACACGTACTGTTTTTCATGTTACTATGTAAAGGAACCATTGTAAACTCACTTTGCACGTAAGTATCATAATGATACAATTGTAATTTAATTAAAAACCTTGTTATGTAACTATAACTTCTAGAAGTGTAATATTCTCTCCTTCGCACAGTACAAATACATAAAAAATGCGGAGACCTGGGACCACTTCGCCATCCTATTTGGTTTATTGTATCCAACAGGGTCGCGGCAACTCACTTAGAATTTGGACTCTTGCGGTCGTCAAGATAATTCTGCGGCCATGCAGTTAACCCTTAATAAAAGTCTTGGGGTCCATGCGTGACTGGCCGCAACATGATCCTTCGTCCTATTGGTTACTTGACAAAATGTCATCTAAAAGAATGTAGGCATGAAGCTGTCGAGTTTAGTTTAGTTGACGGTCATCTTGTTTCGGTAGATGGCGCTAGCAGATGACAGGTCCATTGGACCAATAGCGAGCTGCATGAAGCGAGCACGTTTAGGTCAGATAGTGCTAGCAGTCGAGAGATCCGTGGGATTGATAGCGAGGTGTATGTATGAGTACATGTCTCGCGAGTAGCTGGCAAATGGAGTGCGGGTGTGAGAGAGAGGGGATGAATGTATGATGCGAATGAATGTGTGAAAAAAAATTGTTTTTAGTGATTGTGTAGAATGACATTTACAACATTTCTGTAAAAAAATCCCTTTTCATTTTGTTCCAACTTGCCTAAACTATTAATTCAAATTCAAATAATTTATTTGTGCAAGAAATAAAAAAAAAATCACACGTCATTACAAAATGAAAATTTTCAAAGATGCAATTCTTAAATCTAAGTTAAAACTTACAGAACATATTAAACTATACACATTACACTACATATACATATTATGACACACATTTAAAAGGTATTATAGCTTATCTCTAGAGGAAGATAAAAGAAAACCACTCACACAATGTTGTGATATTGAACCTTTTGGTGTGATATTCTATGATATTAGTTCGAAAGGGACTGAAGTATGGAGAAAAATATTGAGCTCTAGTTAGGTTTGGTTAATTTCTCTTCATACTCAAACTCTTATTTCATTAATTATGGCGAAAAAATATTGAACTCTAGATATGTTTGGTTAATATCTCTTCAAATTCTTGTTTCAGTAAGTATCGCAATGGCTTACTGTTCATGTGGTTTTCGTTAAACATTTATTTACTTTCAAATACCTTAATACCTTGACTGTATTAAGGTATCTGAAAATGAACTAACTGACTTACTGCTCAAATACTTATTCTGTCGACGAATATACCGATCTTATTGACAAAGTCTTGACTTCTGTATGTTGTAATAAAGCTTAACTACTTTTTAACCATATTGTTTATTTTGTTTCAGACATCTGTTAAAGGAATCCGCTCAATAGTATCATTTTCAGCGCGAAGAGACAATGTAACATAGATAAGGAAAATATTCATATATTATATAATCAGGTGAACTCGTTAGGAAACGAGTTAAAACTATCGACAATATAATATTTTAGCTCACTTGGCAGATTTTCATTTGTAGATATTGTCACAGAGAATATTTGTTTATGGTAATTCTCTGCGCTCTTTCATGTTGCGTAGCTCAGCTGGTGATGATAAGAATGATAACCCGCTAGTTTCGAAACAAATTTAATGTACGTCTATTAATGATCAAGTTTAGTACAAATTAATTGGATTTGGAGCAACCGTAAATCTATTGATGATCAGGTTTCATATAAAATATCAAAAGGGTATGAAAAGCATGACTATTCGTCGAAGACTGATTAGCCGCAACCTATCCGTTTCCTTGAGGCAAGTTGAAGTTTCCTTTAGGTAATTTGAGATTTCCTTGAAAGCGCTTTAAGTTACGTTGATTTTAAGAGATTTACTTTCTATTTGCGTATTTAATTTGATTTGATTTTAATTAACTGATTTTGTTATTTTTTAACTGACGTTTTCTAAGGAGAAGTTTATTGCGGCATTTCCCATAAAGGTACAAGATGCCAAAGCATTTAACCCCTCGGAGCCTTTTCCGTAAAGGTACAAAATAGCTCTTATAAACCCCTCAGAGCCTTTCCCGTGAAGATACAAATAGCTCTAGATAAACGGCGGGGTGCACTTGTTGCCAGTAAGCGTTTGCGGTAAAGGTACTACGAAATCAACCAAGTCGTCGTTTACTCGGTTCGCACGTTCTTCTATACTGAAATTTGTTGAATGTGCACTGAATATTTTTCAAACATGTTTAGATAATAAGAATAATATTAAAGATCAAGTATCAAGGTCATACATTAGACTGAGTGTTCTTTTTTATATACTAGAATCTTTTAGTTAACAATATGTTGGATATTGTTGTGGAGGGTTGATCCTTGTTTCTCCCCCGCAGTCTTATTGAGAATTTCAATTTAGTACCTATTCGGTTCTGGTCCCGGATTGTTAAGGGCACAAATGCTAGGTAAGTAACCCTAACGAAGTTAAAAACCTGAAAATACTTTTTCGTTTCGAGGATCAATTCTGCCCCCGTTGTAAAAATATAAAAATGAAAATGATTAGAAATACAATTAAAACGCCCAGAATAGCAAAACAGTAAGAATTCCTGGACTTTGTCAAGGTTTGAATTCAACATTGACAAGATGACAAGAATAATGTAATATTATTTAATGACTGGTTTGTTAGGTTCTGATATATTCAGGTCTTATTAGGTAAATAATTGTTGCGTTTTTGAGGTGATGTATATTTATAAGTAAAAATTATGGGTTTTTGTAAGAATTCCATGATTTTTGTTTAATGGATTAGTTAATTTTTAAGTGCTCCCTTGTCAGCTTCAATTCTGAGCAAAGGCAACTAAGTGTTATAAAAATTAACAGACACTGAAGCAACATATTCATCATTATTTCACAATATTAAAGCACTTCCTTTAATTTTACGTTTTTTTTTTGTTACGGTTGCTTTGCTCAAAATAGATTTGATGTTTTGTTAGTCTTTTTACAAATGTACCTGCTGATAAAACTATTATAATTGTCAGAAATAAATTAGAAAATAATATTAACCTTAGTGAACGTAAGGTGATCAAGTATAATGTTACCCCACCTTATGTTTTTCTCACTAGAAAGAAGTGTTAAGTACAAAAGTTGTAAGGATCTATGTTTGTAACGTATATTTTTGTGTATACAAGGTTTTGCAAAAACACACGACGACAGGTTAAGGTCGTATATTTTTAAATTCAACACTGCATATTAATGTTTTTTAGATTCTACCTTAAATTCGGAATATAATTTTTGTATATAATACCATGTGTCTAAATTGAACGACTTATTAACGATTGAAAATTTAATAGTATAGGAAATAAGATAAAGCATATAAATCGAGAAATATCGTTTCCATGGATAACAATATCTGTTAACTTTTGTATTAAATTAAAAAGATCTAGATTGTGATGAAAAAAAAGCATCATAAAGAAAGGTTATTGATTTTGACGTTTTCATTCAAAAATTGTTGTATTTTGCTTGAAAACTGGGTATTCAAAAATGTCTTATTCTGAACAAGAAAAGAATCTGGTGTAATCGCTTATATTAAAAATAATTATGATGTGAAAATGACACAGCAAGAGCTTCGAAGAAATAAAGTACGTATGCACGTTCCCTGTAACCAAAAAATTATAAATATATTTATAAAATTTAAACAGAATTCAAATTTAAACAAAAAGTAAAACCAGTTCCACATGATGAGGATGCTGAACTGAATATTTTACTCGCTATTCAAGAAAATCACATAAATCAGTTAGAACCATTTCAACTGACTTGGACAAATAGAGGATAATTCAAAAAATACGTCAAAAACACATAAATTAACTAACTAACTAACTAATCCACTCTAAAATTAACAGTTCGACAGAGAGAAAAGATAATAGAAATTTGCCGTGAAATGCTGGAAATAATGAACAATAATAGTAACTTTCTACAAAAAAGCCTAATAAATAATAACTTATTCTGAGTCGATTAGAAACTCCTTGGAAAAATTAAGAACTATAACAAAATGTATTAAAGTGAATGGAGATCCAGTCGAACATCTCTAGATTTAGAATTCCTATTATTCTGCTCTGTAAAATACAATTTATAAATAGTCAGTTAACGTTTTACTGTATCTTAGTTTAGTTCAGAAAATGCTGCTTCTTTAAAATGTTGCAGTTGTTATAGTTTTGGATTTGCATGAATATACTATTTAATTTTCCAAAGGTTATTAAGTCGAAAATGGTTCAATTTAGACATGTTATTAAATATGTAAATCCTGTTCAGAATTTAACGTAGAATCTAATAAGCCATTAATGCACAGGTTGTTCCATTTCAAAATCTGTCACTCGGTTTCTGCAATTCCAAAGATATACCATGCAAATAGTTCTCGTAAATCCATACCACGTTGGTCTTTAACATTTTCTTCTAGTGCAAAAAATAAAAAACAGTTAAAGGTGGTAACATTATATTCGATCACCCTGTACAAAACTCAATATTAACACTATTGAATTACTTACTTTTTGTGTAAAAATTACATATTTTCAATACGATAATTTCTTGTATATCTCGGATGCTTTCGATTTTTGAAGTGAAACTTCTTTACGCGCACTGGACCTGGAGAGTAAGCTGGTGAATGCGTTACGAAAACATTATAAAATGTGTGATGCGGCGAGGCGATCGAAATCAAGCATGAGATAATGACCTACCAGGAACTGCTCGATGAAATAGGAAGGATGCTCAGGTATGGAGTCTGATAACGATGTTGAGGAGGTCACTGAGGAATCTTCTTTCCAGAAATTGACAACATACTTAGCAGCGATAATGATTCGGATAATGAACAGACACTGTTCCTAGAACAGATTGAAGAAAAACGCAAATGTGATTCAGCAGCCACCAATTTAGTGTACCTTAGAAAGGCACCATGTGTGTTCTCCTTTCACCGAAGTTAGCGGCGTGCCAGACGATGTAAATAATTAAATTCCAAACCTCCTTCATTTGTGTTTTTTGATGATGATTTTATCGACAAATTAGTCTTTGAATCTAATTTATGTGCTGGGCAGGAGCAAATAACGAGTGTAGAGCATACAACAAAACACCAGACAGGAAATGAGTGCTTTCTTGAACATAAATATACTCATGGGAATCAAGCGCTTGCCGACTTATGAAGACTTGGTCTAGGGCGCCAGTTCTTTTACGGCAGTTACATTAATAATAATAATTCCCTAATTCCCAAAGATGATGTCCCTGCTTTTCATCGCCTTTATAAGGTGCGCCCTCTATTTCAGCACCTGGAGAAGGCTTTCAAGGCTGCTCTTTTACCCAGTGAAATACTAGCCCTAGATGAATCCATGATTTAATTTAAGGGCAGAAGCTTTCTCAAACAATACATGCCGAAAACACCCATAAAGAGAGGGTATAAAGTCTGGATGATTTGTAACAAATCTGGGTACTGCTTAAAATTCGACATATATAGTGGAAAATATATTGAAGAAAATGTTTAAAATAGTTTGGGGCCAGGTTGTGTATAAAATAATAAAAATTTGTCGTGAAATATACATAAAACTGCCAAAATCATAGAAGAGCTATAATTATAGGTGACAATTTATCCAATCAACTTGTTTAATAAGTTATTAACTTAAGGCATTTTGACAGAAAGTTATTAAATAAAAATACCTAAATTCTATTATCTCCGTGAAGCTACCAGTTCACGGAGGTGAACCTTATTTCACTGAGGTGGGAAATTGTAAAAGCTTACTAAATTGAAATATTAATTATCAATTATTTTACAATATGGCTCGCTCAAAAGAAAAATGCAATGAAAAAAGCTAATTACGAAAAACAGAAAAGAAGGCAGAGCGAGCCAATGAGAAGGCTACGTGAATCTAGGCGACAAGCGACAAGATCCAGTGACCTATGAGGAATACAAGCGTAAAGAACAAAAGCGATATTACCAGAGAAAATGAGCAAGGAAAATTAAATCAATTAAACAAATGACAGACAGAGAAAAACGAAATCAAAGAATATATTGGCGAAATAGAAATAAACTTAACTATATTAACAAGAAAAATACAAGACAGCTCGTAATGAGATTACAAGAAAACTCACAATTTCCCACACCAACTCCTGAATAACTTACAGCTGACCCATATGACGAGACTTCAAGCAAGATACGATGGAATAAAAAGGCATGGCTAGTTACGAAGAAGAAAACACAGAAAGGCTCTAAATAGAGCAATTAGTGTGTTTAAAGCTAAACTGTAAAAAAGGGAAAAGAAAGAAAGAAAGAAAAATACAGAATGCGACTAAAAAATAGGCTGTGTAAGAGCATAGATTAGAAATAATTAAGGGACAAACTGTTTCTCCTTAATGGTTAAGGAAAAACTATTATTTTCCGAAGTTATACAGAAATAGTTAACAGAAAATTATCATGTTCTATCAAAACCTGCACAAAAATGACCATTAATGGAAACCACACCTGTCTTCATTTCAGAAAAAAATAAATCTAGATCCAGATTAATAAAACAGGAATTCATTAGGCAACAAATAATATGTTTTTAGAAAATGATGGATGCAGTAGGCTCTGTCCTGACAAAAACGATTAGAGGTTGGCCGTTTTTGTTTTGACTATCGTGTGATTTATATTTCCTTTCATAATTAGATACCTATTTAATTTGTATGCAAGAATGTTTGTTCTTTTAAAATAAATTCGAACATATTATCATTTAGATCTAAAATTGTCTCAAGAAACTGCAGCTTTTGCTTTTCATCGTAGATCTTTGTTTTAAAAAAGATGAAACCCCAGCACGTTTGTAATGTTTGCGTAATTTCATTTACAAGCGAACACACAACACTTATATCGCATTATGATATTGTTACCTAAGGTTATATAATATGAAATAACTAAGAAACACCAAGTAAACTGCAAAATTCGTACAACAATCAACTGAATTGACCGGTTTTATTGAGGCGGCGCGGCGGGGCGCCCAAGACGGCTGAAACTTGAATCATTCCTTGTGCGGCATTGTTTTTTAAATATTATTATAATAATCAGTAGGCTCACTAAAGACCATTAATAAGCTTTTTTAGAACTTGAATTGAATTTTTGTTTATAAAAGTACTAATTAAAACTTAAAACTTGTAGTGTACTTAACGCTTACTGAAGCAGAAATTCCTGTGAAAATCGATCCTAACTGGAGCAGATTTTTTTTTCATAATTACTAAGACCTTTTCTTAGTAGCATATTCAAATAGATCCTTAGAGATTAAAATTTATGTTTTTTTTTAAATCATATTGCTATTTTTTTTGTTAATATGATGATATTTTTTTGCACCATCACCATATTAAAAAAAAAGGAATGTATTGAACAAAATAAAATACACATTTTTCTAGCCGGGCATTTATATTATTATATAGAAAATCAAAAAATATCAATAGTGGTAATTCTGGAAGTAACTCTTCTGTTTTCCCAAACATAGAGGTACTTCACACATGTTGCATATATATTCAGCGCGAACTGGATTCGCTTTGGTGCTGCAAAGGGCACATTTTCTCGAAGCTCCTTCTGACTGGTAGGTTGATGAATTTAACCGAATCTCTTCAGACATGAATGGTTTTGATTTCTTTATATGAATCTATGGATGAGTATCATTACTCCTTTTAGATGTCAAAACTAAAGCTGGAGCTACATCATTCGACAGAACGAGAATGCTTAGCTGTCGTTTACGCTGTGAAAACATATAAAATCTATCTTACTGGCACTCATTTTACAATTGTAACCGACCATCGACATTTAAAATATATTTTGACTATCAAAGATCCCAGCTTGAGATTATAGGAAGTTCGTGCCGGACTTTGCATAAATCAGCCAATCTCTAACGTCCCTTACGAAGAAAAATGTTAAATATCATTGGGGACAGGAACAGGACAATGATTTTATTACACTTAAAGAAGCCCTGATTACACCACTCATTTTGAGATACCCTGATTTCAACAAGGAGTTTATCGTGAACACCGACGCTAGCGCCACCTCAGTAGCAGCAATTCGCATGCAAGTACATGATGGAATAGAGCACCCCATATGTTACTCTAGCAGAACATTAAATGATGCCGAAAGAAGGAAGATACAGTGCGACAGAACGAGAATGCTTAGCTGTTGTTTACGCTGTGAAAACATAAAGTGTATCTTACTGGCACTCATTTTACAATAATTGTAACCGACCATCGACATTTAAAATATCTTTTGACTATCAAAGATCCCAGCTCGAGATTAGCTAAATGGGCTCTGTTCCTCTTGGAATACAGTTTTACAATAAGATATCGCCCAGGCATAATTAATAATCGAGCAGATGCGTTAACTAGATTAAGGTCTGAAGAGACCACATAACCTATTCTTGCTATGGTTAATATACTGGATGAAGTTAAACCCGTCATAAGTGCTATTTGGACTAAAGAAGAGCTAAGAAAATTACAGCTGAAGATCTACCATGACAGCCCCGATGAATTAGTTTACAAGAAAAGAAACGGAAGTTCAAGACACGACCAGTTACTTACGCCGAAGTCCATCTCCTGAAATTTTACACATTTACCATTCATCGATATTTGCCCTTCATCCGGGAAAGAAGAAAACACAGGAATTAATTTCGCAAAATTATACTGGAAAACCATGAGACAAGATGTAAAAACGTATTTACTTAAATGCCATTCATGCAATATGCATAAAACTAATCCGCAACTACCAGCTGAAATGCAGAAAAGTCTTGTACCAGCCAGCCCATGGTCTAGAATAAGTTTAGATCTCGCGGGGCCCTTAAATCATACACAGAATGGAAACAAATATATTCTAACCTGCGTGGATTTCCTGACACGCTACCCTGAAGCTGTGCCGCTTCCAGACATCAGAGCAGAAACTGTAGCCCGAGCATTTGTGGAAAATATAGTACCAAGGTATGGAGTTCCACGGGAATTATTAACGAATTGTGACTTAGTTTGTGTGAAAATTATTCCAGGAAATCTGCAGAAAATTGCAAATTCGAAAATTAAAGACTGCCGCAAATGGAATTGTAGAAAGAATGCATAAAACTTTAAAAACTATGATAAGTCATTTTGTTAGTGACTGTCATAATAGCTGAGATGAAATTTTGCCGTACGCCTTAATGTCGTACAGGAATGCAGTCCACGAAGCAACACAAGAAATACCATTTTTCCTCCTGTCGTAAGTGAATGAGTGGGAGGGAGTAAACGCTCGGACGGTTGTTGTGCGTGCCCAATGCCAATTCCCAATGTTCTGTAGAGACATGGAACTGCCATTTATTCTTACCGTTAGAGAAGACAGGGTAAGATACGATTTGGCAGAAAACTATGCCAGCGAAATGATGTAGCGAAAACAACAAGCACATCAAATTGTCAAAGTAAATATCGAAAACACAATGCAAAAACGTTGTTAAAGCGAAATACGGAACTATCCGTAGGAGAACTAGTGTACTTAAACACTCCTGCGGTATAGGGAAAGGAAATCGCCACTAAATTTAAAGCTAAATGGGCCGGACCATACCGAATTGTAGCCAAAAAGGGGCCAGTTCCATATCAAATTAAGAGCCTAACTGGAAGAAAGGCACAGACGGTACATTTAGAACGTCTAAAGCGATTTGAAGGTACGAAGCTCCAATTGAAGAAAATAAACAACCAAAGTTGCAGGAAATTGAGGAGCATGAAAATAAAAATTTAGAGTTTGAAGATCAGCAGCCAGAAGGGAAATTGAAGCAAATTCCGACTCAGAGAAGTGAAACCTAGATGAGAGCGATTCAGAAGAAACCCTATCAGACGAAGTTAGTAGTGGTGACGAATCAGATGAGTCTGAAATAGGAAACGTAAGGCGTAATCCAGAAGTAAGAAGGACTAGAACACGTGAAAGACGCATGCTGGATGTAATTTCGATCTAAATTAAGAAAATAGAGAATAATTTTAGTATTACTCTATATATGATGCAAAATAGCGATATATCTACAATATAAATTTACCTAAGTGCATAACTCTAACTCTTAATCTTCAGTGGATTTTAAAGCTGTCCAGAGCGGAAACGACTGAAAATTTTAGTACTACTGTGACCCAACAGGAATAAATAATTAAATAAACACGAATATTGGATTAGAAGGAATGAGCCAAATAGGATAGGCCCATGTTGTAAAAGTATGAATCGAGACACTATGCATTTTTGTTATGAAATGTAAATGATTCATGCAAATACGAGGGTAATGGAGTTAGTAGGATGAAATATTGCCAGAGCGAATGCTACAAACAATAATTAATGAATCAACAAATAGAAAATAATACATTTTGGCTACCAAGCAAGAAAGCGATTATTAGTGATAATTATGTAAAATAAAGACTCCAACAAGAGGGCACTCCTAAAGTAGAATAGAACATGCTGTTGAAGATTTCACCTACTTCTAATATAAAACTTCTATATATAAAAGACGCTAAGCTTAGTCGTATTTACTCACGTGTAACCCTAAAAATTTTAGAGAATTTTTTCTAAGTTCTGAAAGTGTTCGAAAAAGAAAGAACCTAATACATATAGTTAATAATAGTGATTTAAGTTAGGAAAGACATCGACTATGAACATTGATTTTGGTGGATGTTAAATAGTGACTAGAGATATAGTTGAAACTTATAGTGATTCGGAACATTTGTGTGTTAACAACTATCAAAAGTTAAAAGGACATTGACTTTGAACATTGAATTTGGTGACGTTAAATAAGTGCCCTTAGAGAAATAGTTTAAAACTTCGAGTGATTCAGAATCTTTGTGTTAACTCCAAAAACAATCATGGCGATATGCATGGTACTGTTTTTAACCTACGTTCGAGGGGTGAAACTCACCTTAGGATTGAGGCCAGTTTTCCGAAAGCATCCCCCACCCCGACCTCACATAGACGAAGTTGAGGAGGCCGAAAGTGCCAGGAAAGGAAGATGAAAGACTGAGGTGAGAAATGTGAACTAAAGACTAATAGGTTACGTTCCTGTAGAATTGCTTCGTAAATTAAAGCTAGGTTATATTTATTAAGGAATACTCCAATTAAGACTATAAAATAAGTACTAAATTTCGCAGGTTTAAATATTTGTTAATTATTAACGGCATAAATATTGTCAACTAACATAAAATCATACAGTGGAAAGTTTGAACTTAACCTTGAATCGCAATTATAAATTATTGTTAATTAAAGTATAAACTGTTATGATTAACCTTGTTTTTTTTTTTTTTTTATGGCAGTGGCACACACACTAAAGGTAAATCCTATGGCGCTCGACGAGCGGTGTGTGTGCGAAGATGTTGATTGACACGGTTCTTGAATATTTGTAGGTTATCATTAGTGGGAAACAGATGTCCTGGAAGTGAGTTCCACAGTGATGCAGTGCGCCAGACAAAGGAGTTCTGGTAAGGCGATGTTCTAGGTGTTTCTAGTTGTACGACGAACTGGTGCGCTCCTGCCGTCTGTCGGGACCGCCTGACAGGAGTTGCCAGGGGCGGGATTATGCGGGCCAAATCCTGGGAACATCTGCCGTGAAAGTATCTGTAAAACAGAGACATCTCGGCCACATGTCTGCGATGTTCCAGACTATCCAGATTCCGGGTCAACTCCGGATCGCCGACGAGACGCACAGCCCTCTTCTGAATGGAATCCAGCAGCTTTAGGGTATGCTTTGGTGCGGCACCCCAGATATGTGAGCAATATTCTAAGCACGGTCTTATTTGCGCTTTGTACAGCAAGAGCAACTGCTGCGGTGTATAGAGTTTTTTGTTGCGAAATAGCGCACCAAGCTTCTGGGAGGCTGATTTTGCGATGTTAGCAACATGGTCATGCCATGACATATTGCTGTTGACCGAGACACCCAGCAGCCCGATTGACGAGGATGAAGGAATGGCCGATCCTGCCATAATGATGTCAGGGTCCGCTGTATTGGCCCTCTTAGTAAACGTTGCTGCTTGGGTCTTTGCTGCATTGAACTGGACCAAATTTCGGTCGCCCCAAGTTTGAACTTTCTCCAGGTCTTGATTAATTGCTGTAATCTGCTCCTGTCTGCGGTGATGAATCTCAGTCGCTGGTAAGGGTTTTTCTGATCTAAAGTGGGAGACAAGGGTACTGTCATCTGCAAAACTGTAAACAGGATTATTCCTTTCGATCAGCAGGTCATTAATATAGATGAGGAACAGAGTTGGTGAAAGTATTGCGCCCTGAGGCACGCCCGCGTTGATGGTGAATGTGTCCGAGATGTGTCCATCGACTGCAACGTGTAGGGATCTGTTCTTAAGGAAACTGGCCAGCCAGCTGCAGAGAGAGGCGGGCAGTCCCAAGGACGGCAGTTTGTTGAGCAGTCCGTCATGCCAAACTCTGTCGAATGCCTTTGAAATATCCAACGCAATCGCTCGAGACTCTCCGTAGTTTTCAATTGCCCTACTCCATATATGAGTGACATAGGCCAATATATCTCCTGTCGATCTCTCTTTGCGAAAGCCGTATTGCTTATCGCTGATTATTCTGTTGCTCTCGAGGTACTTGAGTAGTTGCTGGTTGACTACACGTTCCATGACTTTGGAGATTATTGGAAGCAAGGCAATCGGGCGATAGTTTGAGGGCGTGGTTTTCTTGCCTTTTTTTGGAACAGGTTGCACTCGAGCGACTTTCCAAGAGGATGGGTAAATCCCTTTTCTGTAAGAAAGAGAAAAAAGCCTGGAAAAAACAGGTGTTAGTTCGTTGGCGCAGTTCTTTAGCACGATGGCAGGTATTCCGTCCGGTCCTGATGCCTTTTGCGTATCTAGTTCTTTAAGGATTTTGCGAATATCACGATGAGAAAACTTGACTTCTGCCATGGTGGTATTGATGTTCGGTATAGTGGGGAGAGTCTTGCTTTGGGGCACGTCTAAGGTAGAGTGCGATGAAAACATTTTGGCGAGCATGTTTGCTTTTTCCTTGGCTGTAGTGGCCGTGATGCCACGTTCGTCCGTCAAAGGTGGGAGAGACGTTTTTGTAAAGTTGTTACTTACTGCCTTTGCTACCGACCAGAAATTCCTGGAGCCACTGGGGCATTGCTGACATTGTTGACAATTCAAAACAATACTCGAATTAGAGGTCAAAGTTTGGTATAAAAAGCTGTGCAGCAGCCCATGCCGGCAGACTTTGATCTCCAGTGCGAACTACCGAAAGGGAAAAGCCCCTCTGGCAGATCAAAGCTCTCACTTTAAAAAAGACCTATCAGTGCGAACTACCGAAAGGGAAAAGCCACTCTGATCAGGCACGTTTAAAATAGACCTATCAGTGCGAACTACCGAAAGGGAAAAGCCCCTCTGATCAGGCACGCCTTAAAAGTGAATCAGTGAAAATTAATAACGCCATAAGGCAAAGTTCTGTTTAAATTAACTACAAATAAAAAGTAAACTACGTAACTAAACATTCAGCCAGATCAAATAATCTATCCGCCCGTCAGTCTAATTATAACAGCCCTTCAAGCTAGCTCCCCCTCTCTCTCGCTGCCGTTCGTGGTTAACATTTTCGCGAGGGATATCCCAGGGGACTTACGAGATATGCATTCCCGAATATTTTAATACTTACAACCTTCTATACTCAACCTGAAGTTAATAAACCAAGCCTTTTCTTACACCGAGTATTTCTATCCATCTCTCCCAACTACCTATATCTGAGCTCCGTCTTCTGAAAGAGCACAGCGCAACTACTGCAACGAAGTCAGGCCCATAGGCAACAAGCGGTAGGAGCGCATATGTGACAATATTTTTCATTTGATTTCAAATAAATGAAAAAAAACAATTGCATGTTTAAACATTTAAATCAACACTATTTCCATAAAATACATGTGGAAGTGTGTAAGCTTAACCTCCGAAAACAAAACTAGGGTTAGATTAATACGAACTACTTTCTTTTAATCTATAAACCAAACGCGTATTTTCCGAACGTACCTCGTAACGCAAAGATCATTGCCCAATAATTCTCCTGTACTGGCAGTATAGGGAGTCATAACGACTTTTAGTTCCTTTTTGTCAGTTTGGGCCCTCATTCAAAGAAAACAATTATAAGCTAATGGTTAAATAAATAATCGGTTATAGATCAAAGAAGTAGGATTGCATTTTGTTTTAGAAAAAAAAAGTTCAGGTTCATGGACCATTAATTTAAAAATATTCATAAGTTAGTTCTTAAGTAGGGGTTGGAATGCCATATTTTCTTATTTAATGATTTTTAGAAAAGTGTTGGAGCGAAAAATGTTTTCAACTGTTGTTGATAAAAGGAACAACTTTTAAAAATGAGATTTTTCACTGGTTCCGAAACGAAATTATGTAACAAAGTGGGGGTAATATATTGTAATTAAGGTGAGAATTAAAAACCAGAATATGGAAAATTGTAACATAATAGGTGATATGTGCCTCCAGTGTTTGTAATGCCTCTAAAAGTTTGTTTTGATAGTTGAGTACCGAACGTTGTAAAACCTGCTTTCCGAGATCTTTTAATTGCTCGGGGTCGATTCCACAACGACCATCTGGCGTTCGAACTGTGACGAATGTCGAGTGCCGGATTTCGCCTGAGACGGCTATCGAAGGCAGGCCTATTGCTGTTCGAGGCTTTACGGATAGACCGCGAAAAGAGAATCGCCGATATCCGCGTAATTTACTGCATAGTAACAGTGTTTTTTCGACGGGAATTATTGTGATAGTAAAGTGACTGGAAGTTTTCTTAGAAGCCTTATTTGTGTAGTTCGCAGGGACGGAGCCCTGATTCAGCCTAAGCCTAAATGGACGACACCGAAGAGGACGACAATGCGTCCAACTTATCAATTGAATCAAATACTGAAAGGAAAATCAGTGAAGCAATGATTAAGAAAATCACAAGTAAAACCAATAGCTACGTAGAAATATGCCTAGTTTGTAAAATGAACTCCGAAACCTTAAATAATTTGGGGGTTTGCAGCTCAAGTGAATTGTGGAAAACTGTAACCAGAGTAAGACAACACATCGGTGATACCCATCTGACAGGAATTAGGAGGCAGGCTGTGTCAAAAATCAATACCGGAAAAAAGAAAGCCAGCCCGTCAAACACTCTAGAAAACGAGACCACCTCTAAAAAGCTAAAAACACTGATAAATGACAAAGAAAAACCCCAAAATGTTCAAGAGAAGCTCACCGTACACACTTCGAGCGAAGGAGCACCCCTGATAACAAGTGACAAGGATGTTTTTAAAGTTCCGTTTAAGCAACTCACGTTTGGACGGAACTTCAAAATAGACACACTCGATATGGGACAACCCCCTGTAGTGACGAAAAATAAGTTCCAACCACTACAGGAAATTGAAACAGAGGATGACGACGCAATTAGTATAGCCTCGACTTCAACATCAAAAGGCGACACGAAAAAGACAAACACAGTCAATAAAACCAAGGTACCACCAAAAGGCAAAGCCCAGACACTCCCACCTGTAGTGATAAAGGGGAGACCAGCTGACCATAAACAGCTAAGGGCAGATCTGAAGGCTATGCACATCAACAGGTACCAGCTAAAATATACAAAAAACTCCGTTATTGCATATTGCGAGAATATCAATGATTTACACACCCTCAAGCGTATGCTCAACCAAGAGAAAACGGAGTACCACACATACGCCGAAACCCAAGAAAAAACTAGAGCCTTCGTACTCCGCGGGCTAGATGGTGACATCACCCCGCGCGAGATTATAGAAGCACTTAGTGATGAGTACAACATTCAAGCCAAAAACGTGTACGAAATGCGAAAAACAAGAATATCAATGTACCTTGTCATCCTGGATACAAAGTATACAATTAGGAAACTTAATCAGGACGTAAAGACAATAATGTGTGTAAGGATTAACTGGGAAGCCAGGCGTGCAGGAAGGCCCATATTACAGTGTAAGAATTGCCAGCAATTCGGTCATGCCAAGACCTATTGCGATCGCAATACGGCTTGCAGCAAATGTGCGAACCAACATGAAATCGTGCACTGTAATAGTGACTACTTAAAATGCGTTAACTGTGGCGGACCGCACAGGTCAATTGTTGAAGATTGCCCGGTCTTTATTTACAAGCTGAATCAAATACAACCACCTGCGACTAAACCGAAACAAACATATCGACCGGCACCACCTCCAGCTAACCCAGCCTGGAGAAACCCCAACGAGAGCAGAGTAGCTGACGGTCCGAGGGGCCAAGGCCTAAACAATGGCCAACGAGGAGAAGAGGAATACACGAAGCAGTTCCCCCCCGATTCCTGGCAGCCACGAACAACAACACAGAGACAGAGAAAAACAAATGCCATCTATTAATGTACATAATAAGGTTAGTGGTACTGCTCGCGATAACATGAATCTAAATTGTACAAACATATCTAGCACAATGTCAAACTTAAACAACGCAGTAGCAAAAATTAATAGCTTGGTCAATCTCGACCAGCTATTCTTAGCATTAGACTGCTACTCTAATATGTTGGAAGCGTGCCGAGGAAACAAGGCTGAAATTATTCAGGCCTCGTTACGCTTTTTCACATATGAATATGCTAGATTCAATGTCTAGATGCTTTACGTTGCCTGCTGGAATTGTCATGGTATCAAGTCCAAAATGGGCGAGTTTCGTAATTTTATGTATGAATCCAATTTTCAGATTGTTTTCCTCGTTGAAGCGTACTTAAAACCTAACGATACGTTAAAAATTAGGAACTATACGATCGAGAGATTTGATAGGCCCGATCGACCCGGAGGAGGCGTGGCCTGCCTTATACACAGATCGCTCTGTTATAAAAGAATCCGCAATTTGCAAAGTGCAGTAGAGCACGTCTGTATCGAGACGGAGAACGGCCTGCGAGTTTACGGGTGCTACGCACCTCCGGGTCTCCGACTCACGGCAAATGACTTCTTTGCTTTACTTCCGCTAAATAGAGTATCCCTGCTGATCGGCGACCTTAACGCCACCCATGCAGAATGGGGCGGCACAACGAATCACAGGGGTGGATTATTAAAGAGGATAATCGAGAATAATCTGGAAATGTCCTATCACAGGACACCTAATCCTACATACCTCCAAAATGCCTCATTCCTGGACATCGCTCTTGCCCGGGGAGCGATAAGGACTACTCAGCTTCAGGAGATTAACGCCTTAAACTCGGATCACCTCCCGATCAAGATTGGTTTGTACTGTAGGGTTCCCTCGGCGAGTAACACCGTCGTTTCGTACAAGAATCTTGACTGGAGGGTGTTCCGAGCGAGGCTGAACGAATTGACTGTCATCCCTGAGCAAATAGTGACTGTCCAGGAACTTGAAAACGAGGTAACAAAATTAACGTCAAATATCCAGCGAATCCGCGATGCTTTGTGTCCTAGGGTCACAGTGCACCCTAGGACTGAATCCCTTCCCGAACCGATCCTAAATCTCATTACCTTTAGAAACCGATTTCGACGTAGATGGCAGAGAGACCGGACAAGAGAGGGTACCGCTCGTATCAATGCACTGACGGAGGAAATCAGGATGTGAATCCGTGAGCACAGAAATCTAGCATGGCTATACTACATAAATAGTATAAGCAGGGATGACGGCTCGCTGTGGAAGTTGGCCAGGCGTGTCCGCGGAGGTTATACGCCAATTCCTGAAATAAGGCATCGTGGCCTAGACATAGTCAATGATCTAGGAAAAGCGGAAGCCTTCGCGGATTACTTGGAAAGCGTTTACAGCAAGACGCCTGACACATTACCCGAGCAACAACGTTGTACTGGTTCTGTGCATATTTTCCGACAACGTAAATATCCGATTCCTCCTGCAGTATATGATAAGCTGAGAATAACCCAGGCTGAAATACGCAAAGCTTTCTGTCGTTTACCGAGAAACAAAGAACCCGGCCCGGATAATATTCCGAATATAATCCTAAAAAATTTACCAAATAAAACCATTATCCATTATATGCATATTATTAACGCGGTTATCCGGCTGCAACACTTCCCTGAATCCTGGAAGGTAGCGTGCGTGGTACATTTTCTTAAACCAGGCAAAGACCCGACTCTCCCGGCCTCCTATCGGCCAATATCACTACTGAACACCCTGGGAAAGATGGCTGAGAGGCTTATTTTACCGAGGGTGAACAGGGTGGTAGAAGAATTGAAAATATTGCCTCAAGAGCAATTCGGCTTCCGAAGAAGGCATGGCGCCGTCATGCTTGCTGCAAAAATAGCTACTGACATCTATGACGGCTTTAACAAACGCCAGTCCACCGCACTTTTACTGTTGGACATAGAGAAGGCGTTTGACCGGGTATGGCACGATGGGCTGCTGTACAAGCTTCTAGCGAAGTACAGCATGCCACTGTACTGGGTAGCGCTCATCGAGTCATATCTTGCCGGGCGCACCTTCACGACACGAATTGGCACACGAACGTCAACCAGTGGAAGATTACTGGCCGGAGTACCACAGGGTACGGTACTTTCGCCGCTACTCTTCAATCTTTATATAGCAGATATCCCGTCTTATCCCGATACCCACAAAGCCCTCTTTGCTGATGATACAGCAATCTATTCCCTAGATTCCCAGGCGGAAGTGGCTAAATCAAATCTACACGCACACATGAACATTTTAATCCCATATTACGAGAGGTGGAAAGTCACGCTCAATGCCTCCAAAACGCAGCTACTTTTAATTTCGCGCAAGCGAAAAGACATTGGCATCACGCCCCTCGTAATAGAGAATACATCAATCACACCTGCAAGCAAAGCTAAATATCTAGGCATCATTTTTGATAACAAACTGAACTTTAGTAAGCACATTGATACAATAATAGCAAAAAACATGGCTATTAAAAAAAGCTTATGCACGTTAATCTCGACTCGGTCATACCTTAGCCCGGCTAATAAACTCATATTATACAGAGCCATCATTATTCATGGCGCCCCAGTATGGTGCTCGGTGGCGAAAACACACAGAAAAAAACTACAGGTAATCCAGAACCAATATTTGCGAGCGGCGTTCTCGCTGACATTACTTGATCGCGTCAGAATCGAGGATCTGCATGCATGGGCTAAACTGGAATTCGTCGAGGAATATATCGACAAACTTGCATGCAGATTCTTCGAATTTCAAGGATCGCCGCTCACAGAAAACATCGCGAATAACAGATATAGCCCCAAGCACCCAACCACATAGGGGACATCCCAGAGGATAACCTAACATACATCAAACACTGTAAATGATATCTCCAATCACGTTTAATAAACCATCTTTCTAACATAAATCGATAGTAGGAGTGCATCGCCGAACTGGCAGCATGAACAACCTGCGTTCAGACTGGCCCGTCCACCAAGTTCGGACATGGGGGCGAGACTAGTCAAGGGAGCTACGGCACCCATAAATACGCTCAGACTACACACACACACAATTCACTTGATTTTGGCCACATAAGCATCCATGTCTCCGTAGCCGGAACCGCGAGACTCGACCCATGCACTTGATACAAAGATAAACTACTTGAATGGACTTAATTCTGTTTTAAGTCTTTAACTTTTACATTTACCTTTTGTTTTGCGAATCCATGTTGTATATATTGTAAATAGTAGTGTTCTGTCCCCCTGCTCCATGAGAGGGTTTAAACAGGGTTTTTGACAAATTTTTCCCTGTATATCAACCAGGCAGTAAAGTATAATAACGAAATAACAAACCCACTAATAACAGAAGAGCATTCGCTCCGACATACATTATCGGCTTTGAAGGGGATACCCAAGTAAAGCACAACACACAAAGCAGTACCACACATCTTAGTTTTAAGTTAGGCTAACAACAGCCCCCTATGGGTGTCGATATCTGAGGGCCACGGTGCTGGAAGAACAGCACTAGGCGTACACCTCAGCCGATCATACTATGTAGGACATGCTTAAGCTAAGAGTGTAGCCATATTAAAGTAATACTTAGATAAATAAACGATGATAATGATGATGAATGTCGAGTGCCGAGCCTCTCGACAGAAATTAAGATGGAATTTGTTCTTTTTTACTAAGGATGGTGTGGTGTAATGATTCAGAGCTAGTACCCGATTCTGAGTAAATTTATTTCAGCAATTTGTTTTAAAAATTATTTTTAATTGTTTATATGTTTAGAAACATTATTGTTGTATGTCTTCGAGAATTTCATGGGTATCCCATTAAAAATTCAGTGCTAGCTTCATTCTGTATTTTATTTATCAGAGAATGTATAATTTGTTTTTACTATAATATTTTATAGAATTTAAGCTCCAGGGAAAGTTTGATACAAAGTAAATCACTGCCGTTAAGTATTAATGCTAATGAATTTTGTTTTTATTATCCTTTAATTATCATATTCTTAGATAGAATTTTAGCTTCAGGGAAAGTTTGATACAAAGTAAAACTCAGCGAGTTAAGTGTTATGCTAATGAAATTTCCTTTTTATTGTGCCACAACTGATTGTCTGGCGAACTTTAAATACCTAGGTCATACCAGAAATTATCTGAACAAATTTGAGCCAACCAATGATTAAAATATAAAAATGCTCCCTTAAATTCGCAATCTCAATTATTATTTTATACGGAAAGTAATTTGGCCTACTCTCATTTAATTATTACTAAAGGTAAATTTGAGTACTGGAAAGTGGAATTAATGTACTGACTACTAGGTAGAGAAATAGGGGTTGTTGCCCATGTTGTCTAGGTAAATTATTTTCAACAAAATAGGGTGTCAACTCACTTATACTGCGAACCTGGTTTCAGAAAATGAACAGAAGTTGAAGAAAAGGCCGAAAATACAGTAAGTACCTACGTAAAAGGGTGAGATCGGCGTTCATTACATAGGTATGTATATGTTAATAATAGTTACATGTAAGTTACATGTTAATATACAAATAACAGAAGTTTCTGCTTAATAAAAATAAATCGATACACTGCAGTAGTCAAAATATTTTAATAGCATCATAATAATAGATTTCTTTACCAGAAGAAAAAATAACACAAAGGCTTTCTACTATTTTATGGCATGCTTACTGCTAGTACTAGACAATAAGGATCTTTATACATTTACTACAGCCTAATAATGCACAGACCACAGAGAGTAAAGTTCGCAAACGAATTGATGAAATTAAGCCAGACATGCAAAAAAGACTTTAGCTCTACACAAAGCTACCATATAAAATACGTGTAAAACACAAAATTAAACAAAGGAAATTAGATGAATAATGGCGCAGCCAGCAAAACACTCACCACGCATGGTGGCCACTGTCCCTAATGGCACTGTATAGTTGAATACTTCAACTCAATACCACAGCCACAGTATAGGCAAGGAACAGTAACGTCAGTGAGCTCAAATCCCTTGAAGTATTGAGATCAAAGAGCACCGGCAGGCACCTGCTTGCTTGACTTTGCCGTCGTTGGCTCACGTCCTATACGAGGGGACGTGCATTTCGTTAAATTTTATTGTCGCATGGAGTCAGTTTCTACTAATAAGTCATTTACAATTTAATTATTTTATAATTTCATTCGACACTCTAATTTTAATATATTTAGAAATAATATTTAAATTATAGATGCTTCACGACAGGTTCTTAAGAATGTGTGAAAGTTCAAATGATAATAAAACAATAAACAGTGCATTTAATAACAAGTTTTGTGTAATGTAGCTTATAGTACAAAAATATTAATTTCTTCGAAATTAAAGACAAATTTAGTACAAACCCAAACTAATATAACTCTAAGGTATTTAGTAACACAAAACATAATATACGCAAAGTTTGTTTAATAACTTTTTTCTACGACTGCCTTGAAAATAGACACAAACGCACTAACAACTGCTCTTGAAAACTGGACATTTCAAACATCGTGTGAAAAGTATACTTTGCACACGGCGTATGCAAAGTATACTTTTCACACGGTTATTCCGGTATTTAGATTAAAGGGCTTCGTCTCCGATTTAGAGCTTCGCCCTCAGAGATCCCATTCCCAGATCTCTAAAAAAAGGGGGCCCAATTTTAGGGCTTCACCCGCCCAGTAGCACATTTTTGCAAAACTGTAGAAAATGGGACTCTCATACCAGGGCCCCCTTTTTATGCTTGGGGCCCAATTTTAGGGCTTCTCTTTGGGTCTTCATTCCAAAATCTGTAAAAATGGTCCTCCCGTGCCATAGCCTCCATTCTAGGGTTCGCCCCCAGAGCCTCTTTTTCAAAATATATAGAAAATAGAGACCCCACACCGGTGGCCCCATTTTAGGACTGTGTCCCTAGTTATTGTTTAGCGAGAATCTCTTACTCACGTAGTTTCTTTCGCTAGGAATAAAATTTTCTGATAAATCAATAATAAAAATTTTCCCATATTGGTAACATGCATGATACAATAAACGTAAGGTATGATCTCGCGCAGGCGACGCCGACGCGACGATTCGTCTGTGACGTCATTGCGAGCTTTCTTTGGCGCTGCGCCGGCCTGCATTTACAACATGAACGAACGTGTGCTTTGTATTTGAGATTCGTATGTTTTAGATTTAAATTTTGTTGGCGTTACTGTTCCTTAGACGATGTTTGTTGGTATTTTTAATTAAAAAACGTTTGATTATGAGGTGTGCTGTGGACGGATGTAAGGTGGATAACCAAGACAAAAACTTTGATAGGAATATAAGGTGTTTCACGTTTCCCAAAGACAAAATATGTGTAGTAAATGGGTTCACCTGTGTTTTCGTAAGGATAAATTTAATAAAACTTCTATTGTGTAGTAAATGGGTTCACCTGTGTTTTCCTAAGGATAAATTTAATAAAACTTCTTCACGTATTTGCTCAAAACATTTTGAGGAAGATGACTATGTACAGGGTGGCCCGTTTAAGACGGGCCTATACCTTATCTCGAAGACTACAATGGTTGCAAAAAAAAATAAAAACAAAAGTTGTTCCTAGTAAAACGATCTTTACTTTTTTGTATTTTTTTAATATCTACTTTTTTATATACAGGGTGGTCAAAGAAAGTTACACTTTTTTAAATGAAACAACCTATATTTTATTACATTTTTGGATTCTACTTAAAATTCTAATCACATTAAATTTGATGTATGATGTTATACCTCTGAGTTAGTAGTTTCATAGCTATAAACAGTTGAAAATCGGTACTGTGGCTTCTTTTCACATTGGTAGCAGGAAGACCATTAAAGATGGAGTAAAATGAATTCCACATTCCTATCTTAACTTTCCAACAGCTATCTGATGGTGCTAACTGATGGTACCTACAGAGGTACCAGATTTGGTACCCATGGTACCACTTGCCAATGGTACCTACC